>BMAO01004030.1:0-17229 GCA_019973975.1 Trichonephila clavata | reverse complement strand
GAGGAAAATCGAGTTTCACTGGTAAATTTCGCTGCCCGCCTGAAGGTGAAAAAGTAATATTATGACAATCCAGAATTTGTTTCAGGTCACCAGATTAGAAACTTTATCTCCATTGGTGACACGTTTAGATTGAAGTGATATCGCCAAGTACCATTAAGAAGTCTTTTGAAATCCAGCCTTCTGAAAATTTCAATGAGGCTATATGTGGATATTTGAGACTAAGGTCCAGTCAATTCAGAATAATTCAATTTAAAAGAGAGATCAGAGTGATGTCTTGTGTTCTATATTAATAGCGAAAAGAGAAAAGAGAGATTTCTTTGCTTAGTTCTTGCTAATGAAATGTTTATAAAGAGCCGTTTCTGAAGCATTGTAATGCTAGTTATTAAGGTATCCAACTACCCTAAAATTGTGAATTTTACCGAAAACTGACTATTTTTTTTTAAGATTTTATTTTATAGGTCATTTATTAGCTTTATAAAAATACCAAGATTTCATTTCCGTTCACTAGAAAGAAAATTATAAGTGTTTTGGTAAAAGCAGATGCCTTACTTTAAGAAAGTTCTTATACATTAAAACACGTTTTACACAAAATGTGTGTTTTTAAAATGCTGAAATGTATCCAGTGATTTGTAAAAACCGTTTTGAAAATAATTAACTGAAATTTGTTATGGATGTTCTGTTTAATAGTAGAAGTGTTTTGATCTTCATAATTATCAATCAATGTTTTATTACAAAATTTTCATCCCTTTTGTTATTATAATCATTGTTTCTTTAAGCATTCCATATAATAACTAAGATAAAGTGCTCTAGTTTATGTAAAAGTTAAAATATCTCTTATTCTAAAGGTCATTTCAAAAATGAATAACATAGCAACACATTAGAATTGAAAAATTGAAACATTTGCTTATAAACTTTGTGCAGAATGGCCGCGTTTATGTTATTTTTCGTAAATTTTTACCCCTTTTGCCAATTTTATTAATGATAATTTATTTCTCTGTTCTTAATTTTGACATATTTTTCTTAAAATTTACTAAATAAATCTAAAAACCACAAAAAATGCACTTATTCCATTTTTTCAAAAAAAAAAAAAATTCCGCATGTAGTTGGATACTTAAAGAGCACGTATTCCACTACTGTAAATAATCTGTTATAATTTGTATGTGAAAATATTAGTTTATTTGCCTTCGTGTATCATCTGTTTTTCATTGCACATTAATAAAAATATTATTTAAATTATTGAATTACCGCTGCTTTTTCTCACTCATATTAGTAACGTTATTGATCTTATAAGTGTTTTGATAAACATGAAGCAAAAACGCATGAGCATTTAGTACTTCTAGACTGTATTCAATAAGCTTTGTAAGAAAACAATAAATAACCTTCGTAAAACAATTTGCCTTCGTTCCCTCAAAATTTTACTAAACTACTGCATAATAAAAATTCTAGAAGATAATCGATTACGTGTTAATTAGTTTTCAAAAGCTAATAAACAACTTAATTGTTTTAATCCTTTCTTAATATGTTTCTATGAGGTGTATTGGATTACTTAAGTTTTGTTAATATCAAACATATGATTCGATGAAATTCTCTCATGGCGCAAATACATAAATTTATTCTATGGTTTTCAATATATTCATGGTATTAAGTATGTAATTATGATAATTGTGCACATGGAAGATTAAAGCAATTATCGCAAAGAAAAGTATAGTTTTTATGCTCTAACTTCTATCATAACCAATGTTTTTATTTTATCCACCTGCAGCTTCCTTCAAACCTAAATGCACATATTTGGCTAATTCACTTTACGGATCTTAGCGTGAAAACAAAATAAATATTTTGCCTAAATGTAAAAAAAGGTAATCATGTTATTTTATCTGCCTGATTATTTTCAGATTCTGATCATATCAAACGAAAAAAAAAACATTAAATGAATTATTATTTTATGTTTTTTGCTCTTCTGCTTCAATATTATGCGGAAATGTCATAGAAATAGAAGGGTTAGAATTAAATAAAAGGGTTTATTATTTCACATATAGCCACATATAAAAATTGGAACTAGCCTTAAATTATAAAGTATGGATAAATCGCTAGGTATTTTTAGAGAACCTATGGAGAGGGCAAACAATACATTTGAACAGAATATAATATTTCGTCATCAAATTACTTCTAATAATTTAAACTTTAGGTACATGTTTGTTTGTAGCTGTTGTTCTCGTGCCCATGGACTTGGGAAGTAAAAAAAAGTATATACATATATATATATATATATATATACAGAGAGAGAGAGAGAGAGAGAGACATAAACTCTAGATTCCCCCAAATGTAGCATTAACTGTGGCTGCTGAACCCGGAGAGTCCTGGCTAAAGGGAATTTTCTGCAGTGGGTGTATAAGAGGAGTGCAATAAGTTTAGTGCTCTTGGTGTGACAGCTGAGCATTTGAAGACATGTTTTAGAGTGAATGGTTGGATTTCAGGGCAAGTTTTACACTGTGTAAGATCTTGTTTTATGAGGATGGATTTGCATGCCTTTGTAAAATCCTGATTTCTTAGCATTACGATTGTGGATGTTATGATTCTTGGGGAGTCGAAGTCCATCGTGAGTGGTTTCTGAAAGATCTAGCCCAGGGGTTCAATAACCTTTTAGAAGGGGCGTGCCAAACCAATCTACCAATATGATTCAGTGTGCTACAAAGTAGGACATTTTTAAAACAATTCGATTCCTACGATAATGCATGCAGGGTTAGAGAATAGAGGTCAATAATATAGATATTCACAATTTTATTATATATTAATTTCGCCGCATTTAAAGATATTTCTTGACATAAAAATTAACAGCACAAAATGTAACTATTTCTTCAACAACAATAAAAGAATTAAAATTGTGCATATATTATATTACTTTTAAACACATATATATTAAAATTAGAAAGAGAAAGCATAAACTATAAGCATTTCTCTTCATTATAAATAAATAAAAATTTTAAAGTGAACTAATACTTGAATCGCTATATTTTCCTATCTCATAAACAGAGCTGTATTTTGTGAATTTTTCTACTTAACACGATTCTGAGCACTTAGAAAACAATTTATTTACGGATTCCAAATATTTTTCGTACGAAAAAAATTTTTTTTTCTAGATATGTAAGACCAAACGCGGAAAGCAGAATACGTGCAATTATCTTTCTTCAAACATTTGAATCTCTCAAGGAATAGCATTCAATAATTTACAAAATAGCTATAAATTTATCTTTGCCGCTATTTTTCATATTTTTTTGTAATTCTAAAGATGTTTATCAAGTCAAGCTCATTATATAATTTATCAATTTCTATTCACTCAAATATTGACAAATTTCTAGAATAGTGTAGAGTGCCACTGAGAATTGTACCGCGTGCCACATGTGGCACTCGTACCATAGATTGCCCCCCTCACATCGGTTGCATCAGCAAATGTGATGGTGGGCCAATGTTAACCATAATCTCTGGCTTTTTTGGCCAAAGAATCAGCACATTCATTTTTTTTCGATATGTATATGTGCAGGTATGCATTATGTAGCTCTAAGAGTTTCCCTTGTAATGAATCTGCTAGAGCATGAAATTTATGGTATAGGTGATGTTAGTCTCTACTTTTACGATGGCTTATAGGTCATCATAAAATGAGAGACGATAAGGACAAAGGATAAATGGAGCATGTTTACTTATAAATGCATCATGTTACAACAGATGAATTATATGTAACTCAATTTCTATGTAATTGTAATTTTTTATCAATTTTAAAATTTTTTTAACCAAATAGGAAATATAACGTCGATGAAAATCAAAGCAATTGTATAACTGTCTAATTACTTCCAAGTAAGATATGCATACATAGGTGCATTAAAATAGAGATCCATGATCCATTGAATTATATTTATGTAGCAAAGCGCCATGTGCTTATTGAACTTTCAAATGCTATTGCTTTTGTTTTTAATGCAAATTTTTAAGAATTTGGTTATCTCACAACTCAAATCAATTCCACTCACTCTCTTGTTTCTGAATTATTTGCTGTGATTTATTTGTCAATCAAGAACTTTAAATATTCATTTATGATTACATACGTTTACGTTAACGATTTCTGGATCGAAGTAAAGATTCTATTTCTGCAAATTTAAAATGTTTTGTACTCCAGATGTCTTCTATAAGTGAACAATTTTAAATAAAAAAATGCCTTACTAATTACTTTAAATTTGAATATGTTTTATTATATAAGACACTAAGAAATTAATTATTAAAACATTTGATGAAATTAATTAATGCTGACTAAAAGGAACATAAGATGCATCACGAAATAATTTCAAATCAATGAGATATTTTGGAATATATATTCCCTTCGTATAGTCAAATTATGAATGAAGATTTTGTTCAAAGAAAAATGAATCAAATAATAGAATCGACTGAGAAGAAATACATTTTAATTTAATTGTTTAACAATCAAAGCTACAAAAGCGTAACAAAAATGAAGTAAATATTAAATTCTGATTATTCAGTGAAAGATACATAACAAAAAAGGTACACATATATCAAGGTACTTGATGAAAAGAAGAGAAATTTTCCCTAAGCTATTGAAAGGCTCATCTTCCGAGCAAAAATAGGTAGTGAATTAGGTTTGTAAGAAGAATTTTAGAATATATGTTTTCTACTTAGAATATTTCAGGTAATTTCTGTGCCTACTGCACACCGAAATACTCAGGTGGTATTGAGCCATTCCACTTTCTATCATTTATTTACAAATATTCCAAGTAAACATATGAGATGGAGTATAGCAGTTGAGAATGCCCATTCATGTTCAGTGGAATACAGAGAAGACGCCGTCTATTCCCAGAGACTAATATTATTTTTTTCAAAACATCCACCCATGACATCTGAACTGTGAGGATGGGAATTTTCTTCTATATAAAGGAAAAACACATTAAGATCATGCTACCCTAAACAGACATGTTTAAGCATTGCATACATTAACGCCATCTGGTTATTTATTTCAAAATGAATAATAAGTGTAATATTCTAGGGTTATATGTGATTTTCTCAAAAGTAAAGTTTTTTTGCAAAACTTCCATGTTGTTCTGAAACATAAGTAATTTATTAACAGAATGGAACTTTCAATTTTTATTTAATTTAAATTAACAGAGATATATTTCATTGTTTTCAGAAACAGATAAATGATAACCAAGCAAAAATTTAACTTACACAATTTTTTTCAAAACTAATTATATAAAAAAATGTGCTTCTCATTCCTTTTATTCTTACTATTAAATTATTCACAACTCTGAAATATTCTGGTTTCAATTTTAATCAAACTACATGAAAAACAATGGATCATTCTTTTATAATAATCATTTACTATTGACATGTTATTTTTAAACTCCTATATAAGCTAGACAATAGTTTCTAATCGCTTTCTTGCTCTAATTCTTTAAATGAGTAAAAAAAAATCCCATTTAAATAAAATAATTTTGACTAAGAACAACTATGTTTACTTTTAAAATCATTTTATATTTAAATGAACCATTTAATTTATGAAACCATGAATATAAATGAAAATATTCCAAACTAAATGACATGATAAATGGAATAAAAACTAAAATACAGAGAAGAATATGCATTGATTTGCTTTTATAAACTAAATATCTCCCACATTCTAACAAATCGTTTTTAAAAAACAGATTTATATTTCAATATAAAAGTGCGCTATGCTTTTTTTTAACAAAAATACAGTTATAGAAATTTAAACAAGGTAAAATCTTATACGTTCAAACTTCACTAAATATTCGTACTTGTCATTTTAATACACTCTGCATTTGTGAGAAATTTTAAAGGAAACAAGACTTTCTAATAAGAAAATCCGACGAAGAAGAGTTCTGAAATAGTTACGAAAAATAATTACAAAATTCTGAGAAATTTCCATTGCATTTGAGTCATTTCAAATAAGGGGAAAAAACACCCACAAGCATATATGTGTATATATATATATATATATATAATAGTAAAAGTTACAAGATTTATTTTGAAATATAAATTTCTTCCGTTTTTCCCTGAAAAAAAATCCATTGTTTTTAGGGGAAACAGGGAAAACGCTAGACAATTTCTATAGCCTTTTACCCTTGAATTGTGCATTTCTTTCTTCTGCTGCTATTTAAAACTAAAAAAAATTATACAGGGTAAATATGTTAGTTATTTATTCAAGAGTGATTTGATTTTTATAAACCTGTTTGGTTGAATACTACAGGGACTTAAATTATTCTGCATCTACAAATGAGTATGAAATTTTACAACTAATACGTTTATAATAGAGACGGAATTTAATATATTTGTATATACTTCTCTTTATTTAAAAAAAACTGTCATTGGCAGTTTATTAATATAAAAAACAGCAAAAATATTTTCAAAAATGTAAGTGAATAAAAGGAAAAGTATAATAACACGTAAATAATTATAGGATGTGCAGTGTTTCCATGGAAAATAAATACTTAAGATGAAATTAAAAGCTGTGAAATATTTAGTAGCATTTTTTATTGATTTAGTTATATAGCTGACCACAAAAGTAGTCAATTATTTCCCAACTAAGATTATATTTTTAATAAATACATTGTAAAATGCAACGAAGCATTACACGTCTAGTTACATTGTTTAAAGTACAAGTGAAAATGTCAATAGAAATTTTTCTCGTTTATAATTTCACCATTTCCCTCTTTTTTTTCTTCTGGAAGCAAAAATAGCTCTTACGATTCTTGAAAACACAGAGTTAATAAAAACAAAATTTTATCACAAAACAGTTTGAAGGAAAAACTTTTTTAAATTTAATTTCTTTTCACATGTCAATGAAAAAATATTAATAAGAAAATTTTCTTATGTTTTCAATAAATTAAAAGCTCTATTTTTTAAATTACTTTCAGTTTATGTTAAATACCTACAACAGACATTTTTTTTCGCGAGAAAAAAATTTGTACTATATATAGTCCTAAAATTTTAGTTTATAATTATTTAGTAAAAATAATTTAACAAATTGGCTTTTTAATTTGTATTTAGATATCACACTATTATTGTTCTTTGATTAGAGCATAATTTAAGAATTTATATGTGCCTCTTTCGAAATACAATTTTTTGTTACTAATAGATTTAGAACTTCTTTCCATTGTATTTCATAAGATTTCGCTCAGTATTATGACTGAAAAAGGGGAAAAGTTCACTAGTCATAAACCTATTAAAAACCCCATTTCTTTGAAAAGCAGAATCTCAGTCTACAACATGTTTATTACTGAAATTTAAAATTGTTCACAACATTTCAATTATTTATCTAATTGTATTAAAGTCGTTTCTTTTTCTCTATAGAGAATATTAAAAATTATCCATACACTCCCAATGAAATATCAGGTGAAACATTGACAAAACTCCATTCAGTTATTTCACAACACCAATTCTTTATTTCATTTTGCCATTGTTCATACAGCTCTAAAATTACGTTGTCCGTCGCCAAAAGCCATCGTGTAGCAAAAGCTGCAGAACTAGAACGAACATTTTTGTGATTCGACTTGAGTGGCGCTGCGAGCACATTTTTTTTTCTTATGTTTATTTTTTCTGTTATTCAGTAGTAGTTGTAATTTTAGAACTCATTTTAGAGAGGAATGTACCTGTTTTTATTTCTTTTTTCATTAAATCGTTTTCGGATCATACAAAGAACTCTCATTCTTAACCCGGGAGCAGGCGCGCGTTCGATACTAACGTTAATGTTCAATCGTGGTAACTGAGCCACCCTAATCCTTTTTTTATAACTAGTTTTATTGCAAGTAATCTTATTTATCACTTTAACCTTAGAAAATTGTTTGCAGAGCCTACATTGATGCATATACATGCAGTTATTGGACAATGGTACCCCTATTTAACAGTAAACCAATTCGAATTTGTTTATATGAGGGTTGCTGATTTTCCGGCGACGTAGTGATATTGATTTCCTGCATTATAAAATTATAAAAAAAAAAGATTCATGTTTTTCATCTTAAGCTTCAACGGCTTAACAAAAAACCCTAGATTCTATATAAAAAATGGCTAATTTCAAAATTTTAATATATATTTAAGATGTATTTTTATATTGGATGTGTTATATATTTAAGATTTATTTTTACAAGTGTAATGTTACAAAAATACATGTACGTCAGATTGAGTGGTTGAGTGAAGATGCTAAATGTGAGCGAGGGTCACGGCATCCCATTTTTCCTTTTCATCCGCTGTCGGGGAGTAGAAGCTCTAGAAATTCGAAAGATTTTTCGGTCACATCCAAATTTTTGCTCAGGCTGTTTTCCGCGCAATCGTTACACCAATAGTCTTGTTGTTGTTGTAGTGTCCTTCCCGAAGGGAAAGGAGAAACACACACACACAGGTTGTCTGAGACAGGTTGGACTTCCACACGATAGATGGTGGCACCACATCTTACTACCTCCACAATTTAGGCATGAACTAGAGGGATCAGAAATATTCTCCAGCACCCCCTGCACCCGTGGTTTCTGCTGCAACCACCACACGACTTTCTGACCCACTGATTTAATAAGCACGTACTCCATGTGTACTGAGAGAGTATTTGATGGGATTGGGACTTGAAATCAAGCCCTTTGGTTTGGAGCCTAATGCTCTAACCGCTAGGCAACCCCCGGCCCATAATAGCCTCGTTGTCTAATGTGATTTCACAGACACCAAAGATTTGCGTTTTACACGCACGTTCCAAGACCCTAGAGTTGTTTGTTTTAAAAGAATTAGCAAAAAGAAAATTTAAATTTCCCTGTGATTACGGTTAAGCGTAATTATTCTATTTGTAAAAAGTACTGTTTAATGGTTATCAGGGAGGTTAATGTCAAAATTCGTAAGACGAAAGTTTCTCACCCTATAGTATTCTGAATGTTTAGAGAGTGACAGTTGATAACAGTTCAAGTGATAAGAATAATTCTGAGTGGGAATGTTTGTTGAACGCAAGAGGTGAAGGAATATGTAGCACACGTACAGACAACAATTTACAGCTAAATTCAATGGTGGTGCGTCAAAGAACGTATGTCAACGCACAACAAGAGGGGTTTTTTTTTGATTGATTGGCTTTTACAAGATACGTTAGGATTGTATCTGGTACTGAAAAAATATTGATATTCCCTTATGGAGTATTATGATTATTATTCCTTACAGTTTCAGTACGAAAATGCTTCTTACCACCGTGCTCTATCGATCTTAAATTTGTTTGTGAACCATGAAACCGAACTTCCACAGTCAACTGTGAATCCCCTGTCTTCACTTCTGCTAAGCATCTGTGGGATCAAATCGCGAAATCACTTTAAAGCCTGGATACGCCACTTTTCAATATGATACAATTTAGAGTTGTCATTATGTCAGCATAAATTAACATTCCTTTAAAAAATATTTGAGTCCATACAAAGAGGAATACAGGCTTAAATGAGAGCTGAAAAATCAACATATTATTAGAGGGTGTACCTAAATTTTTGGTAACACAGTGTATATATATATATACAAAAAAAATGGAAAATTGAAGATGGTTGGCTTCTCGGTCATATGTTTGGAAGTTTTTACTGAATGTACTTTTTTACAATTTGGATCTTTTTTATTATATTTAAATTTTTCGACCAATTGAGTCCCAAAGAGCGAAGGTGGGTACCACCATATTAGTTTAACCCCACTTATTAACTTACTTTTGAAGTGCTGGACTTCAGTGTTTTTTTGTGACATTGTTTAGTTCATATTTTGTTAGGGCTATTTTTACCATATGTACGAGAGAGTGAACTGAACGCCGAGTATATTTTTGAAGGTAAAAAATGCATCCATTTTTATAAAAATTTTGTGACATCGCACAACTTATTCCTTTGTTTATAATATATTTTTTTAAACTTCAAAATATTTCATAAGTAATTATTGCTCCTTTTAACCTATAAAGGGATAGCTGGTTTAATAATACGGTAAAGGGGGGGGGGGAGAAAAAATGCGAAACACACTTTATAAAAGAAAAAATTTATCAACTCGGATAAAAATGAGTAGCTTGATAAAATAAGTGATTCTCTAAAGGAAAGTGGAGCCAGATATTAACGTTTGAGCAAATTTTATATCTTAAAAAATATTCCGAATTATATAGGGTCCTATTCTTCAACATTAACCAAAGACAGTCTCAAATTGTATTTCCTTCCTTTATATGTTTAATAAGTTGTTTTGTTATCATTGCACATGTTTCTATTAATTATAATTTTATTTGTTTTTTTCATATCCCTTATAGTTTTCATTCACCCATTGCAAATTTTATTTGCACATTAACCTTTTCAAGCCATTCCACATTCAATGTTTATATTAAATAACACTAAATGTTTTCCAATTTGTGGATAACATATTTAAAAATATTGATACACACTTATCTGCTTTAAATAAAATAAGTGTTATCTATATATGTATCATATATATTGAAGAAACTATTTGATTTATAATATATCGAAACGACTGTCATATCCTTTTCTTTAATCGTTTTGCTTCACCCATCTAAACTGAAAATACTCTGATTTTATGATAAAACAGACTCAATTGGAAACTATTAAAATGCATTTTACAACTACATATCTTCTAAAAAGATCAGTAAGAAGTCGAAAAAATGCTTTTTACAGAACTCGAACTTATTTTAATGGAAATGCTTAATGAAGGAATATTTCGGAATAAAGTGAAATATTTCTTTGATGAAAACTGTAAGGAAATATATTTCCTTACATTTGAACCACATAAATGAATACGAAATCAGAACACCTGAAAAGAAAATCTCTTTTCTTCTCTTGGCATAATTAAGAATTGCAGAAAATTTGACGTTAAAATGTAAAATATATTTTTTCCATTTCTCAAATAAGAGAGATTCCGAGAAATATTAATATATTGTAGACTTACGAGTTCAAAAGAATCATATTTAGACACGTAATTTATATTTTAAAAAATAACGTTTATTTAAAGTGAAAGTTAGATTGAAATCTGACTGAATGTAAAGAACAAACTTTAAAAAAAATTATTACATTTTTTTCGTATATTGTTAAATTGTTTCTAATGCTACACAGTTTTTTAAGCGATATGTTTTTAGTGCTTTAAGTTTGGCATTTAATTTTTTATAAGAAGATAAATTACTTTTTCTTTAAAAAACAATTTTTAAATAAGAACTTTTTTTTATATTTGATGAAAAGTAATATTTAAAGATAATTAAAAGAAATAAAAATAAGTATCAAATTTCCATTCCGATTTTTTTTAAATTTTTCTTATAAAACCCCACACAAATCACATATATCACTTAAACTTTAAGTGGTAGATGATTTCCTAAAATATTCTATGGCTTTCATTTGTGATAAATGTATAATTTTACAATGTTTTGATACCACATTATTTATTACAGTGTTTTGATTATATTTCTTTTCCAAAATATAGTATGTGTTTAAATAACAACCATGCTTTGGAATGAAAAACAATTATTAGCATATGTAGAATTGACAATTCATAATTCCAATGCAACATATTTTTATAAGAAAATATATGAGTGTGTACGATTAAATCTAATTTTTTCCGTGGTAAATGATATAAACCTTGTAAAAAAGGGGGGAAACGATAAACACAATAAAAAATTAACTTCTTTTTAAAACACTTTGCAACGGGTCTATCAACCAGCCTCCTACTTATCCTCGAGGGAAAATCTATTTCTTTTAAATATTATTCCATTGAAAATTTTCAACCGAAGAAGAAGACACGCTTTATGTTTATAAAGGATGATATTTAAGCATTAACTTTTAGATAAGAAGAGTTAATGGTTAGGAGTTAGCGATTAGCGGAAAGTAGCTGCGAGCTAGTCAAGAGTTGCTTGGCTAGCTCCCAGCTGTCGAGTTGAATAATTAAAGTTAGTTAATTGACGATTTAGTCAACATGTAGGAATAGATTATTATCGACTGGAAGTCGAATAGCTAAGAATGGAACTACGATTATTCAGAACGTATATTACCAAAACGTACCAAGAGAAAGTGAGAGAGAGAGAGAGAGATACAATTCATAATTAAATATCTCTTCTACCTCAATGTTGCTCCAATATTTTATTAAAGGTACATTTCCTACCCTGGGCCATTTGAATTTATTGAAAGAATAATAAAATAGATTCATTCTGATTATGGCTGATCTTTATCCGATCTCCCAAACACGGATGTGTCTGAGAAGACATTCATAACACATTGAAAACATTAACAAGTATGGTAAGAATAGCTCAATAAAAAAAACGAATTATTATTATCATTTACATTATCTCTAGCATGCCCTCTGTTATACAAGGTGTCCCAAAAATAGCATCCAAACTATGTGCAGCCAGATTCTTTGTTGGGAGTACATAAAAAAACCTTCACAATCAATAAATTACGAGAAAAATGCGAAAAGCAAAGTATGATGTTGCAACCGTATTGGACACATCCACAGCAATATTTCCCAATATTTATAAAGGCACAATGCTGAAACTGTCAACCGTGATATCGATGAGGGCCCACGTAGTAGCAGAGCTTTGTCATTTGAAATACAAGCAGTATACAACGAGTAATCAGTACGTTTGTGTAATCACTTCGTCTAAGTACACAACTATTTAAGGGAAAACATACAATACTGTGATATGTTCATCATGAAAACCACAGAACCAGACGTTCCCGTCCAAACCAGGGGCCGAGTTATGTCATATCCAGCCAACCACACACAGTGGTACAAGAATGCACCGGAGCCCCATCATGGATCAATATTCTTTCATTATCATTTACCGTCTTTTTCTCGTAAACTTATAGATGGTACAGATAGAGTTCTCTGGGCACTTTTTATAAACTTCTAACGAGGCATCTGGCTGTGCAAAGTTTGGACACTATTTTTGGGACACCCACCCGTCTTTTACCATATGATTTATTTTGAATGATAAAGCAGAATATTTTCGAGGATAAACGAGAAGAGTGAGAAATGATACGTATATAAATTTATGACAACAAAAATTTACATAGAAGTTGTAGTTCCACAAGTGTGTAGTAGACAGTCAAACTGAAAAATCACTTAATCTTCAATAACTACCTTCAGCTCATTATTTTCCATGCAGAGAAAGAAGCATGTAACAATCAAATTGAAGCATTTTATTCCATCATTCTACAAAATTTTTGCAAAAACTATGGTAGTTCACCAAATATATGTAACAAGTCATTATCATACGACAATCACCAGCACACTTTTTCATAAATTTCTTTAAAAAAAGTTACAAGACGTGGATAATTTAAAGGTTATGGTAATATTCCAAAAGCAAATTGATGTGTCTTACGAATTAAAGCCAGGAGAAGGACATCTTTTGCATGTGAACAGTTTTTCCAAAGGAAAAAAAGGGGGTTGACAAATCATAGGACCTGATAATAAAATCTTCCATTGCTAAATTTAAAGCGAAGTGAACAGGGAGAAAAAGCGGGAATATGCTTAAACAACAACAGCGAATCATGGAGCAAACCTATCTCTGTGTTTGATGGAATAACCTAGATGTAGTACATTATGAGCTGCTAAAACCGAGTGAAACCAACTCTCAGAGAACTGCTACTATCTACAATTGATAGTTAAAAAAAATAAAGGCCAAAATACGAGTGGAGATACGACAAAGTGAATTTGAACCTCTATTTCTCTACAACGTTTTTCAATGTAAGCCGAAAATTGCGTAAAAACTCTCAGATAGGTACTCCTACACCACCCACTGTATTTTCTAGATACACTGCTAGCCACACAAAATGCAACACCCTGAAGAAAGTATGATACGCAAAGATATGGAATACGGCAATTGTTTTGTCGTGATTTTTCTTTTGCGTAAGCTGTTTATCTATTCCTCGTGAAAGATATTTAGTAGATTTTTCTAAGTTTCTGTATTCAACCGAGAAATAACAGTAGCTTATAGCAGTGTTTCTTAAATTTTAAGTATTGGTGACCCAATTTTCAATTATAATTTTTATCGCCCCCCCCAACAATACAATAATAATACACTTTGACGCTAAAGCTACATTACGATTTTAATTATAAACCGTACTAATTATAACAAGATAAGTATTATATTTTGTATATGTTACTTATAAGTAATATATATTTTAAGTAAATTAATTTTAAGTAATTGGATAATTATTACGTTATTTTTTTTCTTTCTCTATTTTTTAAATTGGAATATATTGCAAATTATGTTTAAGTACTTACCGACTACGTTCGTAACTGTTAATTTGAAAAAGCTTATATATAAATGGATAGTTTCTATGATATTTAGCGTCTTTTAGATTAGAATACATGTATAAAATTTTTATAAGAATATTATTGCAGTAAAAAATTATTTAGATGCAATATTTTGGCAAAACATTAACATAGAATTACCTATTATTAAAACATTCTCTTCTATGGGGATTGTGCATTATTCTTCAGAGAAATCGGTTGACGTGTTGGATGAAACCAAGCAACTGTGGAGCGGATTTGTCATCACTGGATGCAAGAGAAAACAACGGACCGACGGTGTCGATCATATCCATCTCGTTGCCCCACTGCCCGTGATTCCAGGTAGATTGTGCGCATAGCAGTGATGGATCGCGAAGCCACATCACGAACACCATAGCACAACAGATTGAGTCTGTTATGCATCATTCTGTGTCTGCTGGTACCATTCGACACCATTAGCAGCAGAATGGAATGTCCGCAAGGCGTCCATTGCTTCGTTTACCTTGACTAAAAACCACAGGTACTTGCACCACCAATGATGTGATGAACGCTGGGAATGGACAACGGAAGGCAACAAAATCGTGTTTACTGACGAAACCAGCTTCTTTCCTGCAACATCACGATGGTCAGATCCGAGTTTGGAGACACCGTGGTGAGAGACTACCGGAATTTGCGTTATGCATCGCCACACTGGTTCTGCACACTGGTTGGACATCACTGCTGCCCCCCTCTGGTACGCATTACCAGCACAATCAACAGTCAATGCTACAACTCTGCGGTGTTCGAGCCCCCTGTGGTCGTTCCATACATTCAGCGCTTGCCTTCAGACATATTTCAGCAGAATAGTGTGTGACCACACGTGGCACGCAATGTTCAAAAGTTCTTCTTTACGCTTCGTATTGAATTAGTTCTTTGGCCTGCTTGTTCATTTTGGCATTATGTGGAAGCCACATGGACTTCTGTACCTCAAGGATACATACAAAGCCATTTTTATTCTTTGCCGAGATGTGTGGCAGCGGTTATAGCCAACAATGGCAGCTACAATAACTAATGATTTTTTTCATCATCTACGCGTCCCAAGAGACTGAAATTTTAATCTCTCTCAAAACCGGGACGGCACGGAGTCAAAAGGTACTGTAACCTGCATTCTGCTCCAAGCTGCGACTAGCAACAGATATAATATGTATAATATATGACAGACATAATAAAAGTATGCAATATTCAGCGAGACCAGTTTGCCTCGATGAATATTGCATACTTTTATCTGAAATTATTGTCGATCTAGGGATAAGAAACATCATAAAAATCCAAGGTTGTTAATTGATATGAATCAATTATTTTTTAATTGTTTAAAGTTTCAAGTTCTACTTTCCGAAATGCAAATACATGGATTTTTAGATAATTCGAATTATTTATCTACGTATTTCTTGAGTTCTCTTGTAGAATGTAGAAACTGTTCGCCAACTTAATTTCTCATACGTTCTTAGATAGATTGTTTATTTCTCATTAATTCAAAAACGTAGGATTGGAGAAGGAATAAAGGAAATATGTTAAGAATCCTCCCGGAACATTCTTCAAGAAAGGAAATTGCTGTCACTATCGCGATGCACTCTTCGAGATTCCTTTAACTAAACACTCCTCTAACAAGTTTAAGGCGGTTTTAATCTTACCCAAATGTTTTTGCAACAACATTAACTGCTCGTAGTATGTTAAGTAAATAAGATTTTGTTGAGGAAAAAGATTCATGGAGAGATCTTCACATAAATGTAAATTATCATTAAGATCCTTAAAACCTTTACATTTGAGTTTGCCGGATTATATATTATTAAATTTCAGAATGGTTCCTCATTTTCTGCTATTTAAATACTTTTTGAACTCCTATTTTTAATGTATTTTATAGAAATTTATAGAATTCCTTTGAAATCTGGCGTGAATTTTTTTTAAAAAGGTATTAATTAATATTATTTCTTTGATTTTAGATGAATGGTAATTTTAATTGAATTAGAATATACATATAAAACTGTTGTAAAATATTATTATTTACGAAAAAACATAATATAATTGGAGTTCTTTGGATAAAAATTATACCCACATTTTCAAAGTATTCTCCTTTTATTGAAAATGATTCAATAATATGCTTACTCTGCTTGTACATAGCGAAGACTAATTGAATTCGCAACGCACACACACACAAATGTATATTTATTTTCAAAATAGTGTATTTTGTAACTTAATTCATTCCTTTCTCTTCAAATTCAACATACATAAAATCAATAGACATTTTAAACTCGTTTTGAAAATTGAATTAAGGTAACTGGGACGTCAGCGACAAGGAAAAATTAACATTTTTGCACCAAATTTAAATGATTCTCACTTACTTAGATTAAAACCAACGGAAGTAAAATTGTTACGTTGAATTACCTGCTTGTTTTTGTACCTGTTAAGGTAAGAAAATTCCATTTTACATTAAAAATAAATCTGATAAAGCAATAATTATTTAATTACTATTTTTTTTTATTTTCAAGACATCTTACATTTTGGTACACTTTGTTTAAAATCCACTGCATGTATAGCTATAAAATTGTACAGGGTTTTACAAACATAACAATCCATAAAATGAATGAAATGACGTTTTCAAAAATTAATTTATCAAAATTATAAAAAAAGTTTAATTTAGAGATTTAAATATCCTTAAAATTTCATACAAAAATTGTGCTACATCTAAAATTTATGAATGTTTATTTGAACAAAAATACCCGTTCACTTTGTTCAAATTTGTGGATCTAACAGTATGCAAAATGTCAGCTCTATAGGTAAAGTAGATTTTAAAAAAGTGTACCGGATCACCAAAAAAGGTAGTTTGAGAACATTGCAAATAAAGATATTTCCATCTATGATTTGTAAAATAATATTTTTAGTACAATATAAAACCATACCATTATTAATTGGACT
>BMAO01004029.1:0-168118 GCA_019973975.1 Trichonephila clavata | reverse complement strand
TTTCCATGGGGATGAAGTTATTCACTCGGTAAAAGCCCGTGCAACGCCGGGCTAAGCGGAGAGGAAAGAAACAAAGAAATCAAAGTAATTTCGAAAAATAATATTGGAAGTGTTGAATTTGTGAAGAGAAGGGAAAATGTTAAGCGACAAAGCCATGACACGCACTCACGGGTCATGCACTCACATCGTACGCGTCAAAACCACACACAAAAGTGTTGGCGTTAGAATAAAAGGAGGAAATTAACATGGGGGATTAAGTTATAACCTCGGTATAAACCCGTGCAACGCCGGGCCATGAAAGCTAGTATATATATATAAGAAGAAAGAGTTGAAAGAAAAGTTGATGGTAAAAAACGAACTAAAAAGGATTTTAAAAGTTACATTAGTTACAGAAATATATATATTATATATATATTTCTGTAGCTAATGTATAACTTTTAAAATTCTTTTTAGTTCGTTTTTTACCATCAACTTTTCTTCAGTTTGAGCTATGAATCATGTAATTAAAGACTTATAAAATTTTCACCTGATTAGTTTTCGTACGGAATAAATAGAAGTTGCATTTTCGAGTGCTTACACCTGGGATTAAGAATACTTATCAGTTATCTAATAAACATATGTTCGCTAGTCTATGAGATAATGAATTTCATTTTAAAAATCTTAAAAATTTATACTATTTAGAAAAGAAATTACATTATTAACGAATATGGTTAATGAATTGCGAAAACATACCCTTTTCAATTAGAGGGAATTGTATTGGTCGGTTTAAATGTCTTATCACTGTAGCTAAATCCATTTGTGTCAGCATTTTTATATTAATTTATCAAGAATTTTTAAAGATGTGATATGTAAATTAAACAACAGTTAAGTATTCACATTATTAATCGATCTTGATTTTAATGTTCTGTTATCAGAAACTTAAAGTGTTTGTCAGTAACAAAATAAAAATTATTAGTCGTATCTCTTTTATAGCTTAAAATTTATCCGGTATGCATTCCATTCTCCTTCTAAAAATAATTCAAATACTCCGTAATCACTGATGTAACTAGTCCTGAGAAGGCCCAATATCCAAATTCCTTGGGCACCCTTTTTTTGAAAATAACATATATAAAAATGTTTACATCATCAAAAAATTTTTGAAAGTGTCAAAATATTACAAATGTTGGGGCCCTGTAGCTTGGAGGACCCGTATCATTGATACAGCGGTAGTTACGCCCCTGTCTTAATACCAACAAAAATGAAAATAAAACAATTGAATTTGAAAGTAAATACATTGAAAATATAAACTAAGGTATTGCTCTCTTTTTGTTGATATGTTATTGGTTATTACCCTTAATTAAATAAAAGAAAAAAACCAACTAGCGGTTTTTTTTGTTTTTTTTACTGTTTTCAGCTTTCTTATATGTATTTCCTTTTATAGTAACCAAATGCTTTCTCCGAACGCAATGCAATATCGTGGATGATTGGTAGTGTGAGGGGGGTTAGTCTTACCTTCCAATAACAACCCCCAGGGCCGGCTCTAGCAGTTTTGCCGCCCCGGACAAAAATGGAAAATGCCACCCCTCTCTCCAAAGCAAAAAATTATAATTTAAAAAGAAAAATTGTTCACATATTTACACACCTATAAAACTTGAATAATTCTTACAAACAAAAAGGCAGCATAACATTATATATATATTAAGTCTTAAAAAATATAAAATAATTCGAAATTAAGCACATAATTATTATTTCAAACGAGTAAAATGTAAGAGAAGAAATAGCCCATTTCAGCTGGCCAATTTCTTCGAAAAGAGTTTACTGATGGTGGGGACACACAAGATTTTTTATTTATATATATATATAACTTATAGTAACTACCTTCAAGACTAAAATAAAACATCTCTTGCGGCTCTCTATCCATTAAAAACTCTTATTGCCCCTATCCCCTTTTGGATAGCTGACACCGGACATCGTATGGGTGAAAGGAATGTCTGTTGTGACCTCACTCCTGGATGGGGGAGGAAGTTGCCAGAGAAAGATGAGTAAACATATGAAATTTCATTATTTAATATATAATCCCACCTCGAACCCTTCAAGTGTCACCATAAAAGAAAACTGACTTTAAACATACTGAGTAAAATAAAGAAATGAGACACGTTAAATGAAATATAAAATTCACACCTAATATTTCAGAAAATATATAAAAAAATTTGCACATTAAAATATATTTTCCAAATTCGATCAAATACCGCCCTTAAAATTTGCCGCCCCGGACAGAGGTCCGGTTTGTCCGGCCCTAGAGCCGCCCCTGCAACCCCTAAAGTAGCCAGCAAGTTTTTAAAAAAATCTAATGTCTGAAAATATCTGCTCGAAACTTTTTTTTAAAGTTAAGCAGAACATCCTCCCACAAAAAAGTATTTCTTTCTTATCTATTTTCAGTTTATTTGCTCGTAACAGAGTTGCGTAATGATGGAGCGTATAAAAGCGACAACAGGAAGTTGAAATAACAAGAAATATAGTTAACTGTAGATTCGATTCTCTGAATTTTTAATTTGGACTCTTATCAGAGGTACTGAAACACGTCTCCCCTCACAGGTTTGTCTCGACGGCTTATCGCAGCTGCGTTGAAAAATTTTAATTTTTTACTGATTTTTCTATTCATGTTGCCTTTGAAAAATAATCAGCTAATATTTTACAAACCGAAACCATAATATGCGTAAACAATTTTAAAAATTATTGTAATAATAATCATGTATTAAAGTGCAATTTTCTTACTGTTGTAATAAATCTTAACTATTCCGCAATATGTGAGATCTATTGGAATATATATATATAAAATATTAATATTCAACTCTGCTGCTCCTTTTTTTGCTATGTTTTAAATCCCTTTAAAAAATTAATTCTTCATAAGATAAAAATAAATCAAATACTGTAACTTTTAAAAAAAAAAAAAGTAAAGCATGTCAAAAAGTTCATTTTGTTTTGAAATTTTAGTCAAATTTTATATTTTAATTAACAATGTGAATAATTAATAAATTTTGATCATTTTATGAAAATTGAAGATTCTTTGCCATCAAAACGCAGAACCTTCTCATGACTTATTTATTAATTAGGAATTGTTATTTGTTATTCTCTTCAAACTTTGTTTCGTCTCCATTTCAAAAGCTCTACTAATTCTCTCTCTCTCTTTATTTTTTGCCTATTATTATGTTATAAATAATATTTAAAATGTACTTATTCAGAAAACTTAATTTAACACACAACCATTACATACATATATTTTTATTCACTGTGTAACGGGTCTATTTGTGTTATTTTTACTAATAATCCTCTTGGGAAAAAATAGGTCTAAAATTTATTCTTTTGAAAACCTGCCTCCGAAGAAGAAGATGTGATTATGTAAATTAAGACTTGTATATAAAGATATTAAACTTCCAAATTTAGAAAGAGAGAAGTTATAGAGGGAGACTGCTAACGGATAGCAGTGATTGATTAGCGTGAAGCTAGGAAAGAGAACTTCGTCACTTATTTGATAAATATTAAAATTGACGATTTTGTAAATTAAGCGTTAAATTTGGATTAGAACGAATTGAATCAGAAGGCGTGTTGCCTAGACTAAGTGATCCGATTTGTTCTCCTAGTATCTCATCTACTCCGCGATTACTTCCCATATTTAGCAATGGGTGCATTTCTTAGTTTAGGTTGTTGAATTTGTGTCGTAATTGAGAAGTGTTAATAAATAGAATTCCTATTGACTATGGCTATTCTTCCTTCCAACCCTCTCACACTAAGGGAGGAAACGGGCAATCCCTTACAACTGTGCTACATTTTTAATGATTTTATGCTATAAATATGTCTTGATAACGATTTTTAATTCGGTGACACATTTATATACTACTGTTGAAATTTGCGTGGATGAAAAGTAGCCGGTGAATCCAATGATTCGAGTAATAACAGATTTATTAACAGACAAGGACGAACAGATGACTACAGGAAGACAAATCGGCGTACCCTTGCCTCCGAAAATCTGCGTGCAGGTGATCATCTTTCATATTCGCGCAAAGATTGCTAATTAAATGAAGTCTTTCTGAATCAATACTATTTATTATTGATTCATCTAACGTCGTAAATTCAAATAGTATAAGCAGGAATCATTTGAGTATTACGTAAAATAATGCAAATATTTATTACTTGAGAACGGCACAAATCGTATGCGTCAAAAGTCTGCATACACTGGAAAAAAATCTGTATAATAATGGATTGTAACTAAAAGTTAATACTTTTTAAGCTTTTCCGTTCTTTCTATAACTCTCTCATCATATATGGCAGGGACTTAACTAGCTTAGTTGACTCATCTGTGGATATTTTGTTCCATCCTTCTATTATGACAGATTTCAGCTTTTCCTTTGATGATATTACGTTTTTCCTGATTATCAACTCAAGTAAATCCCACAAATGCTATATTGTGCTTAAGTCTGGGGACTAGGATTGCTTACGGAATTGATTTGAGGCATGTCAAAACAGCCACGGCTTCACAATGGGAGCCATTTGTTCGGTACCTTTGTACCTCTAAAAGTAAAAATCATCTCTCGCCGCAAGTTCCTCGGCACTTGCCCTGATATTTTACTTCAATAAGCTAAAGTAATCAATTTTGTACATATTTGATTCAGTAAATTCCTAATTACCAGCCAAAAGGCTTCCAATGCACCCCCAAACATTATGCCTCCTGCTCCATGCTTGATAGTCGAAAAAGGATTCTCTTTCTTAAAATCATTCCAGGAATTTTTGCAGGCATATTTTTTGTTCTTTTTGATGCCAAATTACAAAAAATACTTTCAATTGAATATATTATATTTTTCTGATAATTATGTATACTTTTTAGATGTTTTTCGACAAAATTCGTTCTCTCAGCTCCATTCACTCGAAAGAAGAATGGTTTCTTGAGTGCAACTCAGCCATGATAGTCATCCTTTTCCAGTTCTCTTCGAACTGTGGTTAAAGTCAAACTTTTTTGCAAGATCTCTGCTGCACTTTTAGCTATTTGTGAAGCTTATAGTTTTGGATTTATTTTTATAGAGCGTATTACAAAGCAAGATTCTTGAGGTGACACTGCAGACGTGTCGCTGGATCTTGGCTTGGACGTTAAAATTTTAGTTTATTTGTAGTTTATGAACACTTTTTCAATCAATGAATGTCTTTTATTAACAGTTTCACCAATTGCTTTAAAATGTCCCCCTTTTCTGAAGATCTCTGATGATTTTTCTTTCAATAATATATTGATCTCTATTCTGTTGTCTGCCATGAAACCACAAAAGTTTTCAAATCTCAAAACCTAAATAAATCGTAAAAAAAGCTTATAATTACTTAAAAACACGATTTAGTGCAATTATTTTACAATAAAAGGTCTTTAAAAGCTCCATTTTATATGCGTACGCAGATTTTTGGTGCGGATGGTTGATGATTATTTGGTGGTCATTCTTGTTTTTTCCTGATAAGGTAAAGTTTGTTGCTGCTGTTTGAATTAGGAAATTTTGAAGAATCCCTGACAGCTATGTTGATTTTCCAAAGCGACATTTTAATAGGAATTATAGCATAAACACGTAAGGTGATTGCCTGTACGCAGACTTTTGGAGGCAAGTGTATATTCCCATAAAAGTATTTTTACATATTATTCACAATCGTGTGAAACGCACTTGTTATGAACGTTGCAAAAACGGATCTCCTGAACACTTCCACTAGCAGGAACTCGAACAGATCGCAATCAACGTACAAATAGATTCTGATCTTGTGACTGAACTCTCTTCTAAACTGAACTTAACTTTGTTTCAAAGGTCCTTTATGTAACCTCATGGTAATGTCCAGAGAGGTTGATCCTAGAACTACTCAATTATCCCTTGTGACACCATATTTTTCGCCAAATTAGTCGTCAAGGGCGATAAAATCGCCAAATTGGCAACCCTGGTTAAATTTGCCAAGGTTGCCACAATTTAATTTTCCAAGCTCACTCTGAGAAACGAACTTTGTCTGTGAAATTCAATTTTTTCCACAAGGAAAAATAACTTAATTACTGCAGGAAAAATAACATCGTGGGGCATGGCTCACTACGGATGATTTTATGTGAAAAGCTTAAAAGATCTTCCATTTTTTTAGATGAGACTTGAATAGCCTCCCTAATAATAATAATGACGAATAATACCTCTGAAAGTACTATTAAATGACCTATAATTAACATTATTTTCCAAAAAAATCACCAAAACTTTTATATTATCAGTTCTGTATTCTATTGCAAAAAATCAAAAGATTATTGCAAATATTTTTTCGTGTTCTGCCAAACAAAAATTCAATTCAATTAACTCTAATATTTCACATCCAAAAAAATTTATTTTTGAAATTTTAAAGTATTAGATACAAATGACCAGAAAATTTTGGAACATTTAAAAAAAAATGACCCAAAGTCCAACTACTATCAAAATTAAAAGTGGTAGAAAAGGAGAAAAAAACTGAAGTTGAATATTCTGCTTACAACTATTTAAATCTGTGCGTCTCGGTTAATGATATAGCGAAAAAAGAAAAAAAGAAACTATACATCTGTATAAAATTGGATATATTTTCGCGGCTTTTAATAAGTATTTAAAATTCCCTATGAACTGTACTGAAAGGCTGCTAACCGAAATCGAAAACCGATAAGGGTTATCATAATAATGATAAAAGGTAGTGATAATACAATTAAAACAGAGGAATAACATCCGTGTTTTTTCCTATTATTTTATGAATTTTTCCAGGAATTATTCGATACAGATACAGCGAAATGATTCAAAAGATAACATTATTTCTAAATGCAAATAACGTCCATTAGGAAATCTCTAGCCTTTCTCATCAAATAATTATATAAAATATATTTCACTTTGCCCAAATATAGCCGTAATCAGTGAAGTGTTTTAATTTGTCTACCAGATGGCGCGCGCTGCGCAATACTTTGACATAATAGTTGATAATAATAGTTCCTAAATATAATTTTGCTCTTTTCTTTAAGTAGAGTATTAATTTTGCTCTTTTCTTTAAGTAGAGTATTAATTTTGCTCTAAATGTCGTCTGGTGTAAATAATTATGTGTTTGTTAAAAATGAATTTCGCTTTTTTAAATTGAGTTTTTGGCCTCTGTCTGTTCGTTTTAGGCACAAAAAACTTTATTCGAATAGAAATCGAGGTGTGACGTTTGAAACAGTTAAGGTAGCGTGATTTGAAATATAATAACTTAGTTTAATTAAGTCACAGCTATTATTTACATGAATATACAATTTAGTACTATTAGATGATTTTAAAGTTCCAAAAAAAAACTTTGTGTGGGAAGGATCTTGGTGTCCGTTCACTGCGAAGGTTTCGCTCTCAACTCTTGGTTTTTCTCCCGGCTCCCTTTTCGGTCTCTGCGGTTGACCGTTGTCAGCATCATTTTTCCCTCCTCCATCCGGACGGGGCGGAATCAGCGTCTCCTCGTGTCAAAGGTTGCCGGGGCTAACTAAGACACGTCCGTCGCAGTATATTAGCGACTGCAGGTGTTTTTGCACATGTGGTGATCAATTCTCCTAAAACTGAGCCGGCCATGGAAGGCAAGTCACTGGTGTTCCAAAAGGGGGGCGCACGGATGTCACAGAGGTCATATTATAGCAGAACTCCTTTTTTTTAAAATTATTTCTATACATATATTTTAGTACAATTATTTATGAAAATGTGAAATAAACTTAACATTTCTTGAAATGAAATTGATTGTTTATTTTTCAAATGAGGTACTGTACCATTCAAACGTCTAACATTATCGGGGAGTTCAGAACAGGCGATGGCAACCTATGGCACGCGTGCCATATTTGACACGCGATTACTTCTCAGTGGCACTCACTGCCGTAGCTAGTCTTAAGGAGGCCCTGTATAAAAAATTCTTTGTGGGCCCCTGTCTTGTGCTTCTTAACATATAACGATTTTTTGCCTACACATGTTGGGGCCCTTATAGCTTGAGGGGCCCTTATCCAGTAGCGTAACGGAGAACATTTTGGCCCTTCCGTACAATGTCAGATTTTGGGCTCCCAAGTTGGATTTTACAAAGGGTAGGTACTTAGCGGCAGTTAGACAATGGGCCCCCACGAAGCAGGGGTGCTCGTTACACCACTGCCCTTATCATTTATACTGCGGTAGCTACGCCCCTGCTGGCACTCTACATTATTCTGGAATATTTTAGGTTAAATTCTTTTCAACGCATTTTTTCTCTTTCCGTTGGATTCGTCGCGTCGATACACGAGTATCCCAAATATGATTTCGGTAGAATTTTGTTTGATACACGTCATGCGCCATGGTTTGCTTTTAATTGAACGATGTGTAAAGCCTAATTGTAGAAACTTGTATTTCATTTGTTAAATTCCTGTGCAATTCATTATGTGCCAATTAATCAAATAACCACTAAAAATGCAAGCTTGAAGTTTGCGGCTTTCAAAATACTTGGACGAAGGAATCTGAATTCGAGCAATTAAAAAAAAATCGTGCTATACGTGTAGTGAAAGTGTTGTATGTCACACACATCAAGACAAAAAAAAAAATTCAAACTAAACATCAGTTCTCATTGAAGAATTTCGATGAGAAATTTAAATTTATAAAAAGGGTTGTGAAACTGGATAAAAATGAAACAAGTTAAGTTTTTCTTTATCTCACAAAAGAACCAAACCTAAAGCACCCGAATGTACTTTCGTAATCTACAGGTATTTTAAATTGCTAGACGTCATTGCGAGAGAGATTTTGTTCGAAGAAAATTACATCTACCCTGCTTAATGTTTTTGGATGTATCTGTATGAACAAATCTTTTCCCATATGAAAAATATCTGAAGTCCACAAAGCTGTCAAAAAACTGAACATTCAGAATCATGTGTTCATTTGAAAGTCACAAATTATCCCCCTCCCCCCGAAAATGCGACATCAAATAGAGAGGTACAGAAAAAAAAATTTTCATTAAAATTTTAGTTTTTTTTTTTTTTTTTAACTACCGTAAAATCCGGTGATCGAAATTTACGAGTACTCGTTATACGCCGGGTATGAAAATGATAGCTTCAAAAATTTAAAAAAAAAAAAGAGTTGAGCTGAAATAAGTTATAGGGTAAAAAAAACTAAAATCATCCTTTTATAGTTTATCGAACTAAGTTATAACTTAATCTTTTTGTCTCCAAATCTGGGAATGGGATCTGAAATTCGTCGCCAGATGCGGGATGGGATCTGGAAATGGAAAATTGTTAATCCTGAGGATCCTGATCAGGACAACGGAACAAAATTATGAAATTATTGTATTGTCATCGGTCCTGGACAAGTGAGCAAAATTTTAAATTAATCTGACCTTTTAAAGTGGGTAAAAATTTGAGTTAAAAAATAACGACATGCCTAATGAATTTAAAGGGTTGTAATTGTAGAACTATACTATTTAAAAAAATCTTAGTCTAATACCTCTAATAAATGACTTTAAAACATTATAGAATTGCACATGTACATTTCAGATTCCTATGTAAAAAAAGGGGTTGCGCGTTATACTTCGCGAATATACCTAAAAAATAAAAAAATGCAGCTTAAAAGTATGGGTGAGCGTACACCGGTGTACGTTATACTCCGTATAATCATTAACTCTTAAGAATTCTCATCTTTTTTTTTTTCGTATTTATGATTAAGGGGGCAACATTGAACTGAAGCTAAATATTCCTTAATATTTAGCTTTTCCAAACAAAAATGATTTTTCTTTAAAAAAAATATCTTTCATTATTTGAAAGGTTCGTTTTAAAATTAAAATAAGAAATCGAAGAAAATAACAAAAAACACTTGGATGAGTATTCTACATCGATTACATTAAAACGTGAACCTTTTCATAATTATACTTCCCTAGAACTGGAGGTAAGTAATTATTCAGAATTTTGTATTTATGTCTTATTGGTTTAAAAATATATAATTCGTCGTATTAATTTTGTTCAAATTCATTTAGAGTTGCTTGCAAAAATCTTGCGAGAAATTTAACTTAGTTGACTTAACGAAGTATTTTATGTGACTTATAAAATTAAAATTTTAAAAACTGCGGGATTGTACAAACTGAATACGCCTACACCGACAATATTTTACAAAAAAAAAATCAACTTTTTCGAGAAACTGAATATTAAAAAAGCGATGTATTACTACACGGAATTTTCGGAGTAAAATATGGTCGAGGTAGCCTAGTGGTCAAGGTAACAGACTCATAGCCGGCGTATCACGAGTTCGAGCTGAAGACCCACCGTGTCCGATGCACATTAAATCTGTCGAGAGCTCAAACGTCCTCCCGTTGATGTTGTGTGATAATTATGAGAGGGGTGCCAGCTTAAGTGTCATCCTCGTCACTTGACCATGGTTCAAAATTTTGAGGTCCGTCATCAAAAGCCCTAGAGTAACTGAACAGTGCGACATTAATATTCACTCACCCGAGTAAAATATTTCGCTTACAGTTGCTACATAACGGTTTCTCTTAAGAGTGCGTCTTGGCCTAACATGTGACTGAGGTAACCGAAAAGTCATGATCGTGAACACGTGACCGGTGTTATCAAGTAGTGGATTCGAAACCTAGTGCCAATGAAGACCCGCCATGTAGAGGTTCAATGCCCGTGAAGTCTAATGTGGCACATTTCCATTTGCATGCTGTGGAAGTGTGGAGAGTAGTGACAGTTCAGGTGCCATTCTCCTCACTTGACTGTGGTTAAAAATTACGAGGTCCATCGCCAATAGCTCTCGTGCTGTTTTAGAATTCGACGCGCAAATTAAAATGAAATTAAAGTTTGCCTAAACTGAAAGAAGATTCAATAAGGAGAAATTTTCAACCTGTTACATCAGTTTTGGCCTAAGCAATTAAAAAAATTTCACGCACAGAAAAGGAAAATTTTCTTATGAACTTGCATGTGACCTACTTCTTAAGTTTAATCGGTATGTTCCTCTCAAAATTGCTCTCCCATACATATAGGACTCTTTGCTATGCGTATTTTATTAATCCTTGATAGAGCAAAATTTAACAAGATATTTTTTCCAAAACGTGTTGTGTAATTTACTGTATATGAGTTCATTAAAAAGGTTGATTGAATACTACCTATACAGCCACTTATATATAAATGGCATCAGAGAAAATTCTGAAATGATATGATCGCAACACCAAATTTAAACGGATTTGGTTTCGTTTTGTTTACTTTATCTCGAAAGTAATTTTCAGTACTCTTACATGAAACAATGAAGTTGCTGAAAAGGAGATTATTTTTTAGTTAACCTGAAATATTGTCTTTCATTTCCAGTAACTGTTGCATTTCCATTGTAAAAATCAAGCTTATATGGTGATAGAATGGGTTCTTATTGGAGCTCCCCGCAAGATACAGTATGATTTTACAATTGCTTTTTATCCACTATTATTTTGCTTAAATAATATGAGCTGTTCAAAGTGAAATTTTTATTTGATTAATTTATCCAAATTTTACTGTCTTTCATTATAAGAATGGCGTTTATTTTTTTTAATATTCCTGTTACATTTGTATGCACAAAAAAAATTGGGAGTTTTATTTGCATTAATTATTTATCAATAGAGATTTACTCAGTTTATTAAATTTGTATGTTAAAATAATTTAATCTAAGAATTTGACATTATTAATATTTTAAAATTATTTTTTATTGTCAATAACACTTCAGATTTCTACACTGTTTAATGTTTCCCTCCCCTTGTCTGTTTTGGTGTTATCTTTGCTTGTATCTCTCGTGTATCTTTTGCTAGATCAGACTTGCATATTTATCCTTCCTCATTTTCAAATGTTCTATATGAAGCTTTAATCTGTCGATTATGTTTTAAAAGTTGTTATTCATTTCTGTGTGTATAATATCTCAAGAATATATTCATACATTATTTGTAGCAATTTGCAATATTCTTTTACCAGGCTAAGATTTATTCTATAAAAAAAAATTTTCTTGCTTCCTTAGTACCTTTGGTAACATTTTAAAATATATTTTTAAATAGTGTCTTATGCACAAAAATTGAAGGAAATAATGACAAAAAATTAGTGATAACTTATGAAATCATTAGAACAAATTTATATGAAGTTTGAGTATATTCTTTAACTGATTGTGTACTTGATTTTGATAACAGAATTAATTAAGCAAGAAAAAAACATTGTAAATGAAAGGGTATTGATTAAAGAGAAAATGAATTTATTTCTCTGGAATCCCCTCAGAGATGCTCTTTATTTTTCTAGCAGCATTTTCAGTTAAATTCAAGACAAATCAATACTCTTAATATTGAGAAAAGAATTTTACATATTTTCTGATAGGGTCCATAAAGCCAAACATGGCAAGACACAGAAAACACATCAAATTCTAGCTAATACCATTTTCTGATGTAATAAGTAGAGGATGCTATTTTTAAAAATTGTCAATCTGTAAGTTTTAATTTTTGCGTCATTTCTTTATGTTACACTGTTAACTTGATTTTGCTACAATGTTTCAAATCTGGAAATTCTGGATGAACAAAGAAAACAGAATTAGCCTTTCTTTTAGCAAAAAAAATTTTAGTAAGATTTTTTTTTTTTGGTCATGCCTGTGGATAATTTTGGTTAGAAGAGCCACACACGCTGGTCATGTAATGTTATTGATCATCAATTTATTTTTAATCTTTATCAGATTATTTGAATTTCAATGTATGGGATTCTGCTTGACTATGCTTTATTTATTGTTGTGAGGCAACAAACTACTTTTGCATCATGATTTTAACAAAAGTTCAATTTTAGTCCAGAAACAACTGTAAATTGATAATGTTACCATTGCTAGCAAAAATTCAGAAATGCATTTGTAAACTCATAATCTCTATTGCTGATTAAACACCTTGCCTGTATACATATTAACAAAACAAAAATCGCTAAAGTTATGAACTAAATTTTTATTGATGCCATATTTCTATGCTTTGTTCTAATGCAATTAAAGGTTGGTTTTTGAAATGTGCATTCTTTGCTTTTCCCACCAAATTATATATTTTATTTAAAAAAAAAAGACTAAGAATCCTGAATCATTACCATTGCTTTTTAAAAAATATGCATGAATATTTTATTATTAAATGCTGTGTGTGTCATAGAATTTTTTGTACCCTTTTCACTTCTCATGGGTTTTTCTCTCCTTTCTTTTCAGAGCTTCTGATGTGTCACTGTGTTTTATCTATTCTTTGAATGTAATATAATTTTTCCTTTGAATATTCTAGCTTACTGTAAACATTTTATACAACATTATAAGCAAAAACAATATTGTTATAAATTTGTAAGTGTTTGCAATTGCTTTATATTGTTCTAGATTACCAGTGATCACCCCTGTCTGGAGGCTGTTACTGGCTTACTTAAATACCACCACAATATTAAAAACTAGTTAAGCAAAATTTAGTAATCCCAACTAAAAAATATTATAAGTTTAAGGCTGTGCTTTTTTTTAAAAAATTATTTATGTTTAGTATTTTATTCTTAAACCATAAATTGTACTTTAATTACTCTTAATTCATGTAAAAATATCAGATATGGCTGATAATTTTGAAACTTTAATGGACTATAATGAAAAATGGAACCTTAGTGAAATGATTTACTTATTGAGAATGCTTTGTAATATGCATTTTCAAGAAGGAGGGAACATGGATGTGCATATTAAAATGATCTTAACTGCTGTGGATCAGTTGGCTGAGATTGGTACGTTATTGCCAGATCATTTAGTAATTGCATTTTTACTTTATAGTCTACCTGCAAAATATAATTTGTTAATCAATGCTGAAAAAATCAGTTTGAAAGATAATGTTTGTGTTCTTGAGATTGTGAAAAAAAAATCTTTTAGAACAATGTTGTGTTCAAGATGGCCATCATACTTTTGATGAATCTAAATCAGAAATTAAAAATCAAAAATTACATCAATTAAAAGGACCAGTGTTCTGTACGAATTGCAAGAGATTGAATCATTATAAAAGAAATTGCAGATATCTGAAAAAAGAGAAACAAAATGAAAAAGTAAGTGAAAAAAATAAATTTTTAGATGCTGCTTTTTCCTCTTTAGAATTTGAATGAAAAGTAGTGTATTCTTTAAAAAATGTTAGTAAAAAACTCAAAATTGTGTTCAAATGATCCTGCTAACTGCTTTTTATTTCATAATACTTCAGATTGAACTGCACAATTTTGCTGTCCATGTAAATCAAACTTGATTTAGTAAGTACTTTTTAATTGATTTGAACCTCAGTAATAGAAAATGTGGATAGCATACATGATGTGAGTGTGATGAATAAAAATAAATCAAAGTATTTTGAAGGTTTGGGGCTTTTCTAAAGTACAGATACATTGTGAAAATATTTTATAGCCTGCAAGTAATGCTATCATTAAAAATGCAAATAAAAGATAACTATTGAAAGTTTCATATTGGAATATTGACTAATTTCCTTTTATTTATTTAGTTGACTTGAATAAGATTGAATATTCTTTTAATAATTTTTCATGAGGAAATAGGGCCCTAATATATCATATGACACATAATAGTCGGAATTTTTTTTTGTGCAAATAGATTTAAAGTTTATAATAAATTAGTATTTTTATTCAAACTTTAAATAAAACAAAGTAGCCTTTCCAAAATGTTTTTAAAACATTTTTTCTGATAAATTTCTATTCCATACAATCAGAAATCGTAAATTATGTACCGAAAATCCAGCATATAATGAGTATTTTTACCCCAAATATATGTTTGAAATTTATGGGTGTGCATTATACACCAGGTATTAAAAATTATTGCTTTGAAAATAAAAAAAAGAGGTGAATGTTAAAAAATTAGACTTCTGCTTGGATTGGAATGCTGTTCATTTAAAAGAAACGACACACATCATGAACTTAAAGGGTTGTGGTTCTAGAAGCATATGCTTTTTTTAAAAGCCTTGAATAAGTGACTCTGAAATATAAGAGCATTGCGCACAGTGGCGTAATGTACACCCCCTCATCGCGGGGATGCCCAAAGCCTGACTGCCGCCCTTCATAAAATCCAATTTGGGGCCCAGAACTTGACTTTGAAGGGGGCCCAAATGTTCTCCATTACGCCACTGGTTGCACGTGTACATTTCAGGTTCCTTCTTAAAAAAGGGGGAGGGCATTATATGGCAAATATACTAAAAATTAAAAGTGCAGCTTGAAAGTTTAGGGGCACATTATGTGCCAGATTTTATGGTAATTTGTAATTGGTTTTCTGTTGGATTTAAATATATATATATGGGAGAGATTTATTCAAATAATTTTGAGTAAACTTATTTCATGTATATATAATAGAGAATATACACATATTGAATAAGACTTTTCCTGAATGAACAATGTATCTTACTAGTTTTTATGGTTATTTCTTTTATAAAAAAAGATTTCTAATATATATATATATAATTGCTTTCCTTCAATCGCTTCTACATAAATCATTGCTTTTGTATGGAAAAATCCAAATGTATATCATCTTTTTTTTTTTTATAAAATGTTGACTGATTCTACTTCCATATGTTTCTCTTTATTCCAACTGTGAAAGTTAACTTTTATATGTAATTGTGACAAGTCATAGACAAGCAAAAACTTTTTTAAAAATTGCAGTATATTTTGAAAGCAGTAAATGATGTATAATTTAATATTAATGTATTTTAACTGTAAATATGAAAGTTTGCAAATTAATTAAAATTGTCACTTCATTTGATAATTTTTAATAAATTTCAGTTGGAGTTCTAGTATTTATTGCACAGTGGTTGTATCTCATATTTTAATATGATGTAATAATATAAACTGTAATTTTCTAAGCAAAGAAAAATGTAAGAAAGTACAGTGTATATGAGTGAATTAGCTTCACAAATAATTGCAGCAGTTTACAATTTTCAGTAAGCATCTAAACAGAAGCATCCATATTAAAATTTAATTTTTTTATTTCAAATAAATTATTGAAATCGTTTTTTAGCTGCTTTGTATGCTAATTTTTTTTGTCATTCTCAACATGTTTATAAGCCATGTGTTTTGATTTAAATGTAGCAATACATTAATATAATAAATCATCGTAGCCTGGTTGGTTTAGCAACACCTACAGTTAATTCGAGTAATAGGTTCCAGTCATCCTTCAAAGGCCATTATGTAGTGAATTGATTGTCGTTAAATCACTTTGAGATCAAAGTCTTTGTTATGTGGTGTGGAAATTTGAAGAGGAAGGTATAGTCAGGAGGTTGTCTTCACTTTTTGACTGATTGCAAGGTACAACTTCAATACCCTTTATTCTTTTTGAGCAATCAGTTGTTAACCATTAAATTCCAATAATGGGACCTCATCAAGAATAAACCTTGATTCCTCTAAAAGCGTAATTTGAATTTATCTTTTATTTATGAAATCTTGCTATTCCTTTACTTTTACTTACACATTTTATTCATAATTAATTTAAATAATCCTTATAATTCTTCTTCTAAAATATATATATATTGTCTTTTATTTAACAGAATTTTTTATAGTAAGTAAACTTATTTAGATATCAATGCTTTTAAATTAAAAGAAATCAACATTTAAAGTTTTTGTTTTGTTTTTAATCTTAAAGCAAAAATGTCCAAAAGAAGTACAATTATCTGCTGCCTGGGTGGCATAGTTGGTTAGGCATTGGCCTTGCATGCCCAAGTTTGCGGGTTCGACCCTGGTCCTGCTTGGTGGGTTTTCATGATGCACAAAAAAGTGTCCATGTTGCAAGATCCTTAGAGTGCCTGTTTGGCTTGGCAATATTAAATTCCTAGAACAATTTGCATCATCAACTTCAGATTTCCCTCTGGGTAGAGTGGTCTAGGCATCGGATCATGGCTAGCGTGTCATGAGTTCGATCCTAGTACCACTAAAGACCCACCGTGTAGGGGAGTGATGCACGTTAAATCTGTCAAGAGCTCAAACGTCCTCCCGTTGGTGTGGTAGTTAGGAGAGGGGGTGCCAGCTCAGGTGTCGTCCGCATCACTTGACCATGGTTCAAAATTACGCGGACCGTCGCCAAAAGCCCTCGTGTTGCTAATCAGTGCAACGTTAATATTCTCTCACTCACTCACTATTCCCTCTGGGTAGGAAACTGGCATCAAAATTACATTGTGATAGTTGGTATCCACTTGTATGATGCCACACTAAAAAGTATTACCTGCTCCTGGGGAATGTATTAGGTCTGCAATGGTAATTACTAATCTGCAGCCCCATTTGAAAGAAGAAAAAAAGTACAATTATCTTAAATAGCAGATATAAACCCCATCGAAATCCAGTTCTTCATAGTGTCAAAATATATAAAAAGTTTTTCAAAAAAATTCAAATTTTGCTATTTTTTTCTGTTTGTTTTTTAATTTTGAAAATATATTCTTGATCTTAATTTCATTGTAGGAAAATCTAAAAAACAGCACAAGAAATCAAAGTATGGATTGGCAAGCTCAACAGTCTTTACAACCAAAGAAGTTGCGAAAACCTGGTGTGACTATCTTGAAGGAAATTCTAAAAGGAATTAAATTAGATGATAAGCTTATAAAGGAAAATAATGAAATATTAAAAAAATTTCTTGCTTCATTCATTGAAGAAATGAAAATAAGAGATGATATTTTTAAATTGTTATACCAGAAACCTCATTTCACTGGAAGCTACTATTCTGATTTACGTATTTCACAACCTGATGAATTCGACATTAATTTAGTTTTAAATTTACCGTTTAAAGCTAGTGATTTTGAAGTAAGTATAATTTTTAATGAATTGATCAAAGCTATGAAATTTTAATTTTTAGTGATGATGAGAAAATTATATATGTTTACTTGTCTGGAATCTAAATAAACTAATTCTGCATTATTATTAATATTGATGCAAATTATTTTATAACTTTGCAGAGTGATCTTTGCATAAAATTAAACTTTAAAAATATATTCTGTGAAATTTCCTCTGAATATTTTTTTCTTATAAATTGTTTGTACTTGTAATGGAATTTACTTGCTTGATGAATAGTTGTAATGGAGATTGAGAATAGTATTTTTGTTATGTGAAATAAAAAGTGTAACTGGAGTAATTTCAATTGCTATGTTATTCCAAGCAATCATCATATTTCTGCTTGATCCTTATAATGATCAATTATTAGGAATATCAGACTTTTAGTAAATTTATCAAAATGCTTTTCTAATAAAAGTGAATTAAATAAGAAAAATCACACATTTCTAATATAATGTTTTATTAAGAATTGCATATAGTAGAACACCGTTTATCTGAATCAATTGGGACTGGACACCGTTTGGATACGCGATTGTTCGGATAACCAAAAACTTAATGCGATCCATGCAGTATATGATACTGGACACTATACAAATATAGAAAATCGTCACATGCGGGAAACGTGCTTGAAGAAAAGGCAAAATAGGTGCAAAATGTCACAATTTTACCTTGATTGTGGAAAATAATCAATTATTTTTCGCTGTACCAGTATACACATTCGTTTTTTCAATGCAAGGTTTCTGATTCTCTTCAGCAGCAGTAGTTGAGTAAGACAGCACTGTGATTGTTGTTCGTACGACTCACAGCTGTCTGTAATGCAGAAAATGCTTCCGCATTTGCTACTTTTGTTGTTGTTGTTGTCCTCGTCTCCATCTGTTTCATCGTCAACATGGTCGGATTCTTCTTGCATGGAGGTCACAATCTCATCATCTTTTAGCATTTGAAATCTACAGTCTTCTGCATCACATGCTATCTAGGTTCCTACATCAACAAAAAAGCACATATACACCCTCTCACTTGGAAACAAACTGACATAATATTCTGCGCAGATGTTTACCAAATCACACACAGCTGAAATCACCCAAATATCCCTCACCTTGGGTATTCCCATCACTTTTGGCCTCACAGGAAACAACTGTTGAGCATTGCACTGTTCCAAAACGTATCCGGACTTTGGTTCGGGTATTTGTCGCGCTGGATAATAAACGACGTTCTACTGTATTTATATTTTTATAAACATAAGCAATCCATATATTGTCAAGAGTTTTTAATAATTCATGTATCTTTCCATTTTATATATAATTCCATTTGTTGTTTATTTACAACTGCATAGGAGGAAGGTTTGTGATGTAAAACTTTTTAAATCTTCAATTTATTCCTAGATCACCTGAATGGGCATTTTAGTTGTTAAGTCTCTATAATGGACTTGATTTTTTAATTGGATATCCTAGTTTATAATATATAATTAATTTTTATATAACAATGCATATTTATTTGATTTGTAATGTTTAATTTTTCAGATTTTATGTATATTACTTCTGTGTGTGTCTACACATATATATTATAGAATTCAAAAGAATTATTTCAACAAAATGTATCTCCGTGGTTTTTGAGTGGTAGTAATAAACTTGTGGATGGCACTGTTTCGGTCAACTTTTCGGTTTCTATTTGAATCCTGGTATCACTTAAGACCTTTAGTGCTGTGGAGCTGATGCATGTTGAATCTGTCAAGGTTTAAAGTTCTCATGTTAACATCTGTGAAATTCTGGAAAATGAGATACCAGCTCAAGGGTAATCCTTGTCATTTGAGCTTGGTTTAAAATGTTATTTCATGAGTACAATATTAAAGAAACAGTCAGTCTATTTAAAAAAATTCTGCTATTTGTATTATATTTCAAGAACTGTAATAATTTTTTTTCTAATAAATGATAAGTTAAGACCAAAAGGAATACAGAATAAAACTTTTGTTTTAAAAATCCATTTTTATTAATCAATAAAATAATTATTTTTGTCTATTTTATAATAAAAAGATAAAAAAAAAACTTTTATTATTTTAAAGGTAATTTATCATCCACAAGTGCCATCATATGCTAGATATCATTTGAAAAATCCAGAAGCAGCAGCTAAAGCTCATCCTAGGCTATTAAAACTGTTATTCCAAGATGGTTACCTAATTCCTGAAAAAGTGCGAAAGTGGATACAAAGCTTAGTTGATAGAACATTGCAAAGCTACCAACCACGATATCCCATTGTGAGAGTAAGTATCATATTTAGCTAAAAGAAAAGGTTCATACATTATACCTATGTTAAAGCTTGCTCTTTTAGTATTGCTCTTTGTTAAACCATATATTTTTATGTATAATTTGATGAAGTCATAAAATTGAGTTTCAATGCAAACTGCTCAAAAATCAAAGAAAGCATCTCATGAAATACAACCCTTAAAGCCTGAAGGAAAGAGAGAAATGCTAGATAGTGTCTACTAAACAATTTATATTCTTGAGAATAATTGTATGAGAATTAAATTTCAAATACCTTTTCAGGTACCTTTTTATCATAAAATTTGAGGTGTGGTTTTGAGAAGTGTGAAGGATAATTATTCAAAATCAAAGTGTCATATACTCATATCAGTAAAATATACATAATCATTCAAAGATAGATATTATTATCATGTCTCAAAAAAGTACTCAGTAGGAGCAGAACTGAGTACATTTATATTTAAACTTTATTGACTTTACGTAGCTTATAATAAAGGATTCAATGATAAATTATTATGTTCAGTCATTTTTTCTTACATTATTTGTATATTACTTAATAATGTAAAATGAGATAATTGATGATACTCTGAAATGAATAGATTAATCAATCTTCATTTATTTATCTCTAACAAACTTGTGTAGCTCTTAAGATGTATCAGGTTCTAAAACAACTTTACTTATTTTAAATATGTCATTCTAATTACAATTCAAACTCTTGAGTCATGAGATACAATTTGACATAATGGGCATGATATTCTTCCAAGAAAATATTGAGAATTTACACAAAATTCTGTATCTGTGTATATTGAATCTGTTCCTATATTCATAAAGTCAAAATGAAAAGAAAAAAAAAACAGATTCCTTTTTGTTTTGATATGTTAATGTTGTTTCTTTATATTGCATCTTGGCATATTTAAAATTAAATAATTTTGTACATAATACATATTAAATAGGCAATATAATATTAAAAGTTTTTTTTTATAAAATTTTTATATGAAAAGATAAAGATTTTATATGCTTATATTGATGTGCATAAGAAAACTTCTGTCTTTAAAACTTGCTATTTTCTCATAAATTAATAAACTTTACTAATTTTGTTAAAGTTTTTTGTCATTGAATATTTTCTGTGAAAAGTTATGTTTTTAGTTGATATTAAATCATGTAAATATTTTAAACAACTACAGCATTTTCCATTCTTTCCTTCTTTTTTTTTTATTTTTTGAATAACAGTCAAAAAGTATTGCCAGCTATGACTAGACATCATTATTTTTAATCATCCTTATTATAAATGTCTGTACGATGATGTCACTGTTTGGGATTCAGGCATTCAACATCCTCCCCACCCTGGTTAAGCTCCAGGGGATGACCAGCTGCACAGGTTGGGTGATGGTGCATCCATTAGTATGCAACAGACAAGAATGGACTTTCTTGTCATAACCAAGAATTAACTCCTCCACACTTGCCCTTTTCAAGGTGTGTCTTGGTCTGACAACACCATGCACTTAATGGAAAGTGTGCAATTGTAATAAATATTCCTTTGACAATTTCTTCCAAAATTGATCTAACAAATCTTGTTGTTGAGCAAAGATGCATGTAAGTCTTCTCTCTATGGGTTCTGGGCCCGAAGGAATTTTAGTCATTTTTTGACCTGTTAAGAAGTAGCCTGAGGTCAAGGTTTCTTCACAAATTCCCTCTTCGTACATCACTGGTTTACTATCGATAGCAGCTTCAACTCCTACTGACATGGTGGGAAAGTTCTCATCATGGTAAAAAATCTTGTCCCACAGGTTTTGGTAAACATTGTTTAGTTATTCCAACCACTCTCTCCATCAAGCCACACTTAGCACCCAATGAATTTTCCATCAAATACCATTTTCAGTGAAAAGCTGTTTAGCATTTTTAGATGACAGAGTATTCCATAGAGTAATTAATTCTTTGTTTGGGGCTTGGAAGGTTGTAACTTTGTCCATGTAGATGTGTGAAAGTCCATGTTGTCCCATGAATCTACAAAAGGCCATCAGAAATTTATTGGTGATCAAGTCCAATACTAGCTCAATATGAAGCGTTTGAGTAGTTGAGCATGTGAAAAGTTCGACATAGGACTTCTTCTGGAAAAAATCAAAATGGTTTTTTTTTAATGCATTAGCCATGTTTGTGGACAAAGTTGAGGCTGTAGGTCTCCAAGGCAGATATACAACTCTATGATTAGTTTCAGTTTGGTAGATTTTCGAAAATTCTGTCATAATTTCATTCCCTTGTACAGTCTTGCTTCTGATTTGAGTGTCTTTGAATCCAATGGAATGCAATTCCCATAAGCATCGCACTTGATCATCCAAACAATTACCAGACATTTGAACAGAAACATGATGAATTTCTGGATCATGTGTGACAGTAGTGTGTGTTTTTGACTCACTGAGGACCCATCCAAAAATAGAAGGTACCATGTCAAAGGAATCTTCAACCTTAATTGGCAATTTTGTTGTAACCACATGCCAATAAAAGTTACCACCAATAAGCAATTCTGTAGGTAAGTGGGATCAACAAGTATCAGTTTTTGGCTTTGAACTGAGGTAACAATGTCTGCAGGGGCTAGGGGATGCGAATTACATTTGTTGAAATTTTCATCTGCTGTTATCAAAGCAGAGATTTTATTCCACACACTTGAAAGTGAAAATTGAAGATACTGTTGCATGTCTTGTGACAAAGTAGACAAGATGTTTACCTTAGTTATCAAGCAAGTTACAGCTGAACATATTGCAGACTCTTTCATTTTAAGTTTGCCAGTACATTATTAGATTCCATTGTTTAAAACAATATCGTTGTTCATTGTAAAAGTATCAGGCATCAATATTTCACGTGAATAAAAGGTTCCTGGTTTCTTTCGATTAGGTTTTGGCACCTGATATTGAATCAAGTAAATAGTTTCAACAGCAGTGACATTTTCCACTCTTTCCTTTTATATTAGGCTTTGAATAACAGTCAAAAATTGTTGCTAGTTACAACAAGACATTATAATTTTTAAACATCATTATTACAAATGTCTGCACAATGACATCACCATTTGGGATTCAGGCATGTAGCAATCTATCTAAATCGTTAAAAATTCTTTACAAAATTGCAAAAGTTAAATAAACATTTGACACTGAATTATGTATTTAAGATAGAAAACCTTTTTTGTTAAAATGCATGTTAATTCAGTTTTTAATTTGAATCTGAAATTGTATTATTTTATTACTAATAATCAAAACATTTTTTTGATAAAATAATTCAGTTTTAAATAAAATACAAACTGCTTAGCAATTTTGCTTTTACACATTTATGAAACATAATGCTAAAACAATTTATTTAATTTTGAATAATTTTATATTAACCTAATTAAATCAGTTTTATTGTAGAATGTATTTTATTCATCGTTTTAATGAATTCTGCTTAGTTTTTCAACAACTGTGACAAAAAATAATTTGTGCATTTTTAAAAAATATTCCTGATACATATCTCCTGTGTAATTAATTTCTATGAAAAATAGAATTAAAGTAATTGCATAGTTCTTTTGTATGTGGAACACAAATTATGATCTAAGGTTTCAAATTAGTATGACATTTGTGAAGCATGCTTCCATATATATATGAATGAAACCTGACATTCTGGTTCAGAATATTTTCTGTTGGATTTTTATTTTTGCTTTGCTATTTTTAATCCTTTATCGTTTTTATCTCAACTACATTTAACATTTTTATAATTTTAAATACTTCAGAGTTAAGTAAAACATAGATTATTTTAAGATTTAAAAAAAAAATTTGATTGTGAAAAATTGTAAAAGATTGATAAGAGAAACTTTTGTTGTTAATTTGTAATTTTTTATCTGTATGAAAATGAACAAATAATTCATATACATTTTATTAATATTCATTATTTACAATTAATAACAGCAAAATATAGTGTTTTGATACAAATTTAGTTTTCAATTTATAATAATAATTATACATCAGGAACTTTTAGTGTATATTGTTTACCTTCATTTAAACTGAAATCTTTCACAGTATCTTTTTTAAAAATTAACTTAGCCTTTTTGTGGTATTTCTGATTTTAATTCTAAAGTATTTTGAATTGTGTAAAAAAATATAAATTATTTACTTATTAGTTTTTCTATGTTTCCAATTATAAAAAAATCATCGTATTATCTTCCTTTTTTCTATCTTAACATACTGATCTCATTTGGATAATCTTTTTTAATTTAAACAGAAATTTGAATCTTTCTGTAAGATAAATAGCTAATTAATTTACAATAAGTATTGTAATTAATCTGAGCTACAGAGATAGAGGTGTAAGTAATATGATTTTATCCTTCATATTCATTCATTTTTCAAGGTGTATGAATAAGAAACATTAGTGGATTTCTTTATTAGGCTGACATCATATTCAGGGCCAAAATGTGTAAGTTTATAGGGCTTAATTTTCTTTCCTAAAGTGGTAAATTACTTTAAGAAATTCTGGAAAATCTAATGTGATGCTTATAATTTTGCTCTTCCTTATATTAAAAATTAATTTTTATTGTAATAAATACAATTAATATCTGTTCATAAAAAAAAGTAAAGCATAATTCTTCTAAAAAGCAATATATTTTAAATTACTGACCATTTTTCAATTTGCTAATGAATTTGATTACATCTTTGTAGATCATTCCAAGTTCTTCAGGTCCTGCCCGCACTATTAAATTAATGAAGTACGATCGTTCTGTTATTGATATTGATTTAGTCCCTGCGATTCCATGCACTCTTGAATCGAAACAACCTGGTATTGATGGCCGAGTTAAAGCAAAATTAGGAGCCACTTTAGAGGTAAATGAATTTTCTTTTTTCATTTGTTTTATTTGGTAGATAAAAAAAATAGTGTTATACTTAACTTCCATTTTTATTAATACAAGTAATCTAACGAAGGAAAAATTATGTTTATGTGATCTATTCTTTTCATAATTTGGTACTACAGAAATTGATATAAGTGACACAAATGGAGGGGGGGGGGGGCCATCAGTGCATTTTTAAAGCGGCAAAAATTTTGCAGATAAAATTTTGTTTAAATAAACAAAATATTAATTAAAAATAAGTTAAATACAATATGTCTTTTGTCTAATTTTTCATATTTTTTTGATGCCATATCAATTGATTGAGAAAATAATAAATAAAGAGGATAGATTTTTTCTTTTATTTGTCCTCAAAATAAATGTTTTGCTTAATATATGTATAATATCCTCAAGCTGACTCATTTTAATTTATTATAATAAAAATTTTTATTTAAACATTAAATTTCAAATTTCTTTAAAAACTAAAATTATGTAATTGAAAGGTTTTGTTAGATTTGTATGACATCTCTTATTTATACACTGGTGTGCAAAACTTAAACAGCGGGTCTGTAACTCTGCGAGAAATCATCTGAGAGAGATGAAATTCAGAAAAGAGAAACAGTATTTTGTACTTAAACAATGACGAAAACATAGTTGTGCTAAAGTGAATATTATGCATATAGTATTGGATCAAATAAAAAAAGGCTTTATTGAGTTCTTTGTGCAACAAGCAGATGTTCCTTAGTATGGGGTATTTATTCCCTCCCCTTACTGCAATGGTTGCTTGGCACTGTTTCTTCATACTCAATGCAAGTTTGTCCAATTCTTGAGGTAAGAGTACCCATTCCTCAATCAACATCTGTTTCTGTTGTTGGGTGTTCCCCAGAGGATGTAATCATTCTGCAAGGCATTTCCCCAAAGTATCCCACTCATGCTCTAGGGGATAAAATCAGGGGAGAATGCTGGCCAATCCATTCAAACGATATCTTCACTTTTCAGTTGCTGCTGAACATCAGCAGTCTGATGTGACCGTGCATTGTCATCCATAAAAACTAAAGTCTCATCCAATAGTACCTTGGAACAGATGCACATGAGGAAGGATCACCTCTTTACAATAGCAATCTCTGGTTACAGAACCTCTATCAAAAACGTGGAGCTCAGTATGCCCATTCAGCATAATGCCTCCCCAGATGATAACTCCAGGACCACTAAGTCACTTTCCATGATATTACTGGGATTAAACTGACGGCCGCTCTAGCAGTTTTGCCACCCCGGACAAAAGTAGAAAATTTTGTCCCTCTCTCCAAAGTAAAAAAATTTTTCTCATAGATACACACCTATAAAACTTTAATAAAAGGCAGCGTAACAATATATATATTGTTTTAAGTCTTAAAGAATACAAAATAACTCCAAATTAAGGATATAATTCTCTTATTTTAAATGAGTAAAATATAAGAAAAGGAATTGACCATTCTAGCAGGCCAATTTTTTCAAAAAAGAGTTAACTGATGGTGGAGATCAAACGTTTATTTTAACTTGTAATAACTACACCCAAAACTAAAACAAAACATCTTCTTGTGGCTCTCCACCAAATACTTACTACCCCTGTTCCCTTTTGGATAGCTGACACCAAACATCATATGGATGAAAGGAATGTCCATTGTGACCCCACTCCAGGATTGGGAGAAAGCTACTAGTGAAAGATGCATAAGCATATCAAATTTTATGATTTAACATATACTCCCGCCTCAAACCCTTGAAGTTTCAACATAATAGTAAACTGACATTAAACATACAGAGTACAAAATAAGGAAATAAGTACATTAAATAAAATACCAAATTCACACCCAATAATATTTCTGAAAATATAGCATTTTCTGTAACAACAAAATAATTTTTTTTTTTTCAAATTTGATACAAATGCCACCCTAAAAAAGTTTCTGCCCTAGAACAGTCTCTGAAATCGATCTCGGCCTCTCTTAAAATCAACTGGCATTGAGAATCGCTTGTGGCACTGATATAACTCTCATTAGTAAAGAGGATGCGGCTCCATTGATGGGATGTCCAGTTTTTGTGGTCCTTACACCACTCTAAACAGTGCTGCTGGTTGCCAACTTTTTACGGAATGCAGCATTCAGGATGGCGGGCCAATAGACCACCTTTGTGAAGGCGTCTGTCAACAGTAAACGGCAACACTTCTTGCCCGGTTGCTGTACACAATTGCTGAGCAATGGTACTTGCTGACTGGGATTGGGCTCTTTTCATCTACAGAATGATATATCGGTCATCCACTGCAGTTGTTTTCCTAGGGTAGTCACCACCAATCTTTCTAATAGCTGTACCTATGGTTTGAAAGGCTTTCCAAGTGCGCAAAATGACTTTTTTTGTTGATTCCAAATTCTTCTGATACTCTGGTCAAATGACACCCCTCCACCTGCTTCCCAATCATTCTTCCAAGTGTGAAGTAGCCCAAGTAGTTTCTTCTAGCCATATTTCATTTAACAACTCACTTTAACTTGCACAGCAAATGTCTTTAATTGCACCTCCTTTCTTCCTTCTATTGTAGTCTTAAGCTGCTTGCGCCAACTTCACGTGTTTTGCGTACACTCGCGTCACCTATGACGTTTTGTTTCTGACATTTGTATACGCATCACCTTTTTATTGAATTGCATGTTCATTGTACTGATTGGAATAACATTTTTCTGCAATTTCAAGGCTATCTGGTTAAAATTTACATTGTTTAATCTTTGCACACCAGTGTAGCTTTACTGTTTGACAAATCATTAAAATTTTTCTGCTATGTATTCTATAATGAAAGATCGTATTTTTGTTGGCGTATACTAAATTAAATGCCCATAAAACGCCAACCAGTTATTAAAACTCAATAGTAGGTAAAGTCATTTAGCAGAGTATTTATAGCAGGGCAGCATTTGCTGAAGTAAGAGATGGCTAAAAAGAAAAACACATCATTCATAGTGCACAATAAGTGGTCAAAAAAAGGAACAAACGTCATTAAGAAATAAACTCTTTTTATTTCAGCTAAATGATAAAAATAATTAAATCAAATAGTAATATTAAAAAAAGAAAAAGTTATTTACAAAAAAAAGAAATTATGGTAGCTCTTTAATTGTTAAAAGGACAAAATAAAAAATAATTATTTACCCATTCCCTTTCTGATGCAATTAAAGTTTTACGAACAGCTCTGATGCTATTCCTGTAAAAAAAAAAGTTATTCGAATTTTTCTAAACACACCTGTTGAGCCAATGTAAGAATGACATCATCAACGTATGACGTCATTCCTCCTGATATTTTAATAAAAATACTTTGCATAACTAAAAACGTTTTTTAAACACCGCTTATCGGCGGCAAAATGAAATATCCTTTTAATGTTAAAAATTTTAAAAATGCTAAAGTAAATTAAGACAAATATGTTTTTCGGAGAAATAAAATATATTATGGCCGAAGATAAAAATATTTAGGGTAAGTAGTGCTAACAAATGCCCATTCCCCCCTTATCTATCCGACCTTAAAAATAGAACATGAAATAAAGGGCTCCATTTACAAAATATTTCATACGTAATATAGCTCTTGATAATAAAACAGAATTTATGAATTTACCAAATTCAAATATACATAGAAAATTCAACATTTTTACGAGTAAATACAGAAAACCTTGTCTTCAGGTTTACAAAAAAAATTCTTGACATATCTTCACTAATACAATCTGAAAACAGATTTAAATGTACAAAGTCTAAAAAAAATGATTCAATGAATCCATAGTTCACAATCTTAATCATAAGATTAAAGAGTAGCTTATATATATATACCAAAGTTCATTTCCTTATGCAATTAATAGTTCAAATGCATATTACTCTTACAAAAGCACATACAAATAACATACAATGAACATTTCAATAGTGGTTAAATACACTAAAATAATATATATATATATATACTATGAGGTACCTCTTAACACATAAAAAAAAATGCAATTTAAATAAGCATATATTAAAGTATAATTATCCTTTTAATTGCTGTGGCCACAGACTTTCACACTATTTTAGTACCTATAACATACAAGATTTTACAGAAATTACAATATTTAAATAAGCATAGAGAGAACAAACATTAAAGAATTAAATACATATTTTACATTTCATTTTCAGTAAAAAGAAGTGTTATGAACTTCCTCAGTTCAGTTTTTGTAAGAGGTTTGGTGAAGATATCAGCTAAGCTATCCTTACTACGTACAAATTGTAGTTCAAAAATGTCTTTATGGATTAAATCTTGCACGAAAAGCAATTTGACATCTATATGTTTGCTACGATAGTTTTCAATGGGTGACCTTACGAAATCAATAGTGGCTCGATTGTCAACATGTAAAATAGATTTAACTCTTTGACCAGTGATAATGTTCCTCTCAAAACATTCACCTAACACTATCGAACCACGACGATTCCTTGGTAGCTTTCAGTCATGGCAATAAATTCCACCTCCATGGTCGAAAGACTTACTTTTTTCCTTAAAGGTTCTCCAAGCAATGGGAGAATTATCTAATAATACTAATTGACCACCTAAAGAAGTATGGTCATCTCTGTTCACTGCAAAATCAGCATCAGAATATGTATTAAGACAAGCTTTTGAACAAGAAAGTCTCAATTTAAAGCCTCTCGACTGACTAACATAACCTAATAATTTTAATAGGCCAGTCCAATGTAGCATTCCAGGATTAGTCTGGAATTGACTAAAAATATTAACAGAGCATAGCTAATATCTGGTCGAGTATGGTTTGCTATGAAAGATAAACATCCCAAGACACTACGATAAGGCAGTTTAGCCATTTCAGCAATTTCTTGTTCGGACTGTGGACAACTAAGTTTAGAGTAAATACACCCTTTACTAATGGGGAGTGAAGAAATAGGAAATTTAAAATTTTTAAACCTATCACACACTTTTTCAATTTAGATTTTTGATGAATTACTAGGCAACCATTTTCTTCCTCAAACTCAACCCCTAGTAACTTCTGGGTTTTACCTAGTACTTTTAAATCAAAATGTCCTTTTAAGAGTTTTACCACTTTATCTATTACAATTCTATTTCGTCCGAAACAAACAATATCATCAACATACAAAGTCAATACAAGGTCAGAGTTAAAAACATATGTGCAGTTACACCAGTCAAGCTTTTTAAAATGTAAACGGGTCAATACTTCGTGCAACTCGTAAAACCACAGACGCCCACTCTGGTGGAGTCCATACAGAGCACGATCTAACCGGCAATATAAATTGTCTTTGCCTTGTTCTTTGAATTCCTTTGGGTTGTTCCATATAAATTACTTCTTTCAACGGTGCATAAAGATAGGCACCAACAATATCCATTTGTAAATGGGTCCAGCCTAGGTATGATACCAAGAGTGAAAATAAGTCTTATTATACCAAAATTCACTACGGGACTAAACATTTCCTCGTAGGATTCTCCTTTCACCTGCTTGAACCCTTGTGCCACTAATCTAGCTTTGAAACGTACTATTTCGCCATTTTCGTTTCTTCTTGCAGTGTAAACCCATCTACACCCAATGGGATTTTTACCTTCTGGTAGTTTTTCTAAATGCCATACTCCCCTGTTATGCATGGTTTCAATTTCGCTTGACATGGCTTTCTCCCATTCTTCTCTTTGCTCGGATTTCATATCCTGTTTATATGTTTTGGGGATTTTCAGGTCATATAGTCATGTTTGACTAAGACTTGAACTTGCGACCCCCTTCGAACAATCTATAACCCCGTGGTACGTATTGGATTGTGAAAAGTTAAAAATATCAGAATCAAATGTTAAATTGTGTTCTTTACAATATTTTTCGATGTCTTTGAGAGTCCTTAATCTTTTAGTACATCCTTCCTGGTAATAGTAGACATCCGTACGGCTACCATCTGGTCTAGGAACAAGTTTCCTGAACCAGTTGACAGTTTTGGTGCTTGGTTTATGAGTATCTGGTGAGTCTTCATCAGTTTCATCTTCAGATGATTCGGGTGTAGCTACGGAGGACTTATCAGATGCATCCTTTACGATGCGTTCGTGTCTCGAATCCTCATCAGAGAATGGTTCAAATGACTCAAACTTCAGATACACGAGCTCCAGCACTGCTCCACTGAGTGGCTTTTGAAATGGAATCGGCTCTTCAAAAGAAACATTTTTAGTTTCTACAACTTTATTCCATTCAGGAATCCAGATGCGGTAACCCTTCGTTCGGAAAGCATAACCGATTATCTGACCTTTCACAGCCCTGGGATCAAGCTTAGATCGTTTTTGTTTAGGAATTCCTACATATGCTGTGCAACCAAATGGTTTCAAATATCTTGCAGACGGTTTATTACCTGAAAATAGTTCAAATGGTATTTTCGTTTGTCCCTTATGACAAATACGATTAAAAGTATATGTAAAATGAAGCATAGCTTCAGGCCAAAATTCGTGGCTCATTCCACTTTCACGTAACAATGTTCTGGCTCCAGCGGCAACACTTGATTGTACCGTTCGGTCACCCCGTTTTGTTCAGGCGAATATGTGTTGGTTAATTCCGCATGTATTCCCTTACTACTAAAATAAGTTTCAAACCTTTTATTATCAAATTCACTACCATTATCCTACCAGACGTGTTTTACTTTTAAATCAAGGAAATTGTCACCGCATGTGATATGTCATCTAACGACTTCAATCACTTCGGATTTTTCCCTTAATGGGTATACAGCTGCTTTTCTTGAAAAATCGTCAATGATAGATAAAAAATATTTCTCGCCCATCCTACCAATCTTGTTACATGGTCCCCAGACATCCCCGTAAAGTAACTCAAGTGGTCTACGCAATCTAATCCCTTCCTGTCTCTTAAATGATACTCTACGTTGTTTGTTCAGCTGGCATGGCTCACATTTTAACTCAAAGTTTTTAAAATTAGGTAGCCCTCTAGCACCGTTCTCTTTGACTGTTCGTGATATTACTGATGGACTGACGTGTGCCAGTCGTTTATGCCAGAATTCCAACTTTTTATCCATAAGTGCAGATGCTTCAAAAGTTATTCTCTTTCGAGGCCCTAGAACTTTAGGGTAAAGATGGTAAACACAGTTTTTTAAATATGCAGAAAATAAAACTTTACCATCTTCCACGATCTCCACCTCACCTCTACCTCTGCAATTACAGAAAGATATACCCTTTTTATCCAATTGAGGACCAAATATAAGATTTCTTCTCAATTTAGGAGAATATATTACATTAGTTAAAATTATAGTCATTGAACCAAATTTTAAGTTAACAGTTCCTCTCCCCTCAATGGGAGTATTTACACCTTCAATGGCAACAGACATTTCTTCATTTGTAGTAAGGTAGAATTCATCAAAATAATCTCTATTTCTACAATAATGGTGAGAGGCTGCTGTATCAAAAACCCAGTCAGCACTCTCATCCACAATGTTTAGACTAGTAGTTATAAAATTAGAATATTTACCTGCCTCAGGACTTACGTCTCTGTGGTGGAAGTTATTACGTTGATTAGGAGTCTGGTTGCTACGTCTCTGGTTGTTCCAGGATTGTCTCTGTCTGGTAGGTGACTGGCATCTTTTTCCATGTTGATAGGATCCTTTAACATTCCTAGGAGTGAAATGGTGTCTCAGTGATCTGTAGGAATTGTTCGTTGTAGTCTGTCTCGACGTCAGCTCTGGACAGTTGTTTTTCAAGTGATCTGGACTCTTGCACTAATAAATAACAAGTCTTTATGCTCCTTTTCTTTGACTCCATTCTGGTAGACTGGGCAGCAATTTCTTTATTCATGTCCATATTTCTCAATTTCAGTCTTGCTTCTTCAGCTACTAATTCTGCAACAACATCTTTATAGACAAACTTCACATCGTCTAATCGAAAGATGGTTTGGACTATGGAGTCGAATTGAGATGGCAGATATCTTAGTAATTGGAAAGTGACATATCTTTCTCTAAAATCTTTATCTAAATCTCATAATTGTTCGTATATTCTCAGTAATCTTGTTGAAAATAGGCTAATGGACTCTTCAGATAATATATGGCAATTCATCAGTGAAGAATATACCTCCATGTGGTGGGCTTTAGAATCTGGTTGATAATACGTTTTGAGGACTTTCCAAACTTCAACTGGATCATCAATTCTTTCTACTATCCTTCCATGTGAGGAATCTATGTTCAAATAGATTATAGACATCTCTATTTGCTTACGGGCCTTTAAATTCTTAACTTCCTTTACTGCTTCAGCATCTGTTGATACATCTAACTTTGGCTCAATCTCGATTTCATCTACTATGTTCCATACTTGTCTCTCCATCAAGAGATATTTGACTTTATTGGCCCAGCTGACATAATTTTGACCTTCCAATTTTGAAATGGAATAATTCGTCATGATCAGGGAATAGGTAATAAAAAAAATCCAACTTTTACCAAATGCTCAAAAAAATTCAGAATTCAAGAAAGAATTCGAAAAATAGAGCTACTGATATAATTCTTCATATTTTACCTTAAATCACTGTAGAAAAATTCTAAGTGCAAATCGTCGATATAAAAATCTTTTTACACTATCGCCCCCCCCCCCAATGAAAATATCTCTAATATACTATAAGACCCACACTGTATTCATGATTACCATCTCAGTACATCAGGCCCATAACCTTATTTGTTGGCGTATACTAAATTAAATGCCCATAAAACACCAACGAGTTATTAAAACTCAATAGTAGGTAAAAGCATTTAGCAGAGTATTTATGGCAGGGCAGCGTTTGTTGAAGTAAGAGATGGCTAAAAAGAAAAACACATATCATTCACAGTGCACAATAAGTGGTCAAAAAAAGGAACAAACGTCATTAAGAAATAAACTCTTTTTATTTCAGCTAAACGATAAAAATAATTAAATCAAATAGTAATATTAAAAAAGAAAGTTATTTACAAAAAAAAAAGAAATTATGGTAGCTCTTTAATTGTTAAAAGAAAGACAAAATAAAATAATTATTTACCCATTCCCTTTCTGATGCAATTCAAGTTTTACGAAGCAACTCTGATGCTATTCCCGTCAAAAAAAAGAAGTTATTCAAATTTTTCTGAACACACCTGTTCAGCCAATGTAAGAATGACATCATCAACGTATGACGTCATTCCTCCCGATATTTGAATAAAAATACTTTGCATAACTGAAAACGTTTTTTAAACACCGCTTATCGGCGGCAAAATGAAATATCCTTTTAATGTTAAAAATTAATTAAAAAAATGCTAAAGTAAATTAAGACAAATATGTATATTGGAGAAAGAAAATATATTATGGCCGATTATAAGAATATTTAGGGTAAGTAGTGCTAACAATTTTACCCATACAAGAGACTGCTGAACAAGTTGAGGTCAGTGCAGGCTCTCCACATGCAGTTTTGTGTGATGTTGTGCAGTGCGGCTGCAAAATCAGTTCCCAAGTTTCTGTCGGTGGAACTGAAAAACTCCATCTTGCAGTTGCAGAGGACCTACTGGACAATATCAACACTCAACCTGGCTTCTTAAGAATTCTGGCATTTCCCAAAAATGAAAATGCCATTGAAAGGATCCGGTTTTCAGAGTAGAGATGAGATAAGGTAGAACATGATGGCGGAGTTGAACATCAATCCAAAAAAAGTTTTTCAGAAGTGTTTTCAGCTGTGGAAGAAATGATGAGCTAAGAGTGTGTGAAGGCCCAAGAGGCCTACCTTGAATTTGATTAGGATCCTAATCTCCCAAGGTAACTAAGATATTTTTTCTGGCTAAAGGTTGGATACTTTTTGGCAGTCCTTGTATATAGCAAGAGCAAAAAGATTTTTGATATTTTAATACATTTGTCTGTTCTACTTACATTGATGTATCAGATTACCATATTAAGTATGTGAAAACACTCTGAAACTCACTTGGCCAAAATAACTACCTTTCTATCTGATTAGTTTCAAAGATGTAATACCCAAAATTTTGAAGACATTTTCATTGCATTATTTGTAGATTAAGCACTCAAAAGAAGCATCTGCAAACTATATGTTGAAAAGCACTGCAATTTCTAAAATCAACTTTGGAAACCAAAAATTCAAAAAGAAAAGTGAACACTTTTCAACTAATAATCTAGAATATGAGCCTTTTAAGCAGGGGAATTAAAGAAAAAAGTAAGACAATGGCTGGAAGTATGCAATGATGCATAAGGAAAATACTATTAGTAAAAAATAAAGGAATCTTTCAAGTGGAACTATTTGAAAATCTTTACAAATTCAATTGATATCAATTTAAACTTATAATATTGATTTAAATAAACAAATTGTCTTTTTTCCCCTTCTAAATCTTTCAAATTACCATTCAATGCTAAATTTTTGTTACCTTCCTTCAGTACATTAATTAAATCATAACTTTTTGTTAAATGCTTTTAACAAAAATTGAGCAAATTAGTCGTATTGATTTATAAATGTAAAACATTATTGTAATTAATCTTTTATCTATTCAGACTTTCTTAGTTCCTAAACCATATTCATCTACAAAACAAGCTCCAGTGAACGATACGGAAATTTCACGCTTGTGGAGAACTCATTTCCCTGTAGCAGAAGAAAAGCTTATACATGACATAGGTTGTGTTAAACCAGTTATCAAACTCTTAAAGGTTTGTATTCTTTATCTGATTGTGTGCAAAAAGTTTTTATTGGAATTTTCTAAAAGGGACTTCATCTGTATTATTGAAAAATAATATTAATTGATACTGTGCATTTTCTCATTAATTATAAAATATTAAAAGTTCATTCTCTGCACATCAGAAAAGAAATAATAAAACATTATTTTAAATACATATTTTTAAGTAAAGCTTTAAACTCTCTGTAAACAAATTATTTTGGGCAACTTTGCAGTAAATCTAATTTTCAAAAATGATAGACATATTTGATTTATCAAAGGGAACTTCTCTCAATTCCTAGTTTTGTGAATGTGATAAACAAAAGATTGTATTAGAGTAATACCTCGACTTACACTACCCTGACTTACGCGAACCCATCATTTTGTCTTTTGTTTTAGTGCTACACAACTTGATTACTCACTCCCCGCTTCCTGTTTAGCAAACCTGCATGTTCGGACATATCACACGAAATAAACACTTAGCGGAACATAATTTATTTTGTGCTATTATAAGAAAATGTAGGCAGGAAAATAAATTTAAAAGTCAATAGTGATGACCAAGTACTGCTGGATTCTCACTGTCAGGAGCTGACAATTGATGAGCCCATAGAGTGAGTGAGAGAATATTAACGTCGCACTGATTAGCAACACGAGGGCTTTTGGCGACGGTCTGCGTAATTTTGAACCATGGTCAAGTAATGTGGATGACACCTGAGCTGGCACCCCCTCTCCTAACTACCACACCACACCAACGGGAGGACATTTGAGCTCTCGACAGATTTAATGTGCATTGCTCCCCTACACAGCGGGTCTTTAGTGGTACTAGGATCCAACTCATGACACGCTAGCCATGATCTGATGCCCAGGCCACAGCGGCTGCGATGAGCCCATAGAAATGCATGAACAAGAACAAGATATTGAAGAACGTGAGTCTTTAGACCCAATTCAATCAGAATATCGAATGACGGCAGGTAATTTGATAGAAGGTCAGTTTTATTAAAAAAGAGCTACAAATTTTAGAAAATATAAACTCTAATGAAGAGTGTATTTTCTTTAGCAAACAAGGAATAAAGAAATTATTAGCATGCTACTTAAAAAATATTGCCGGGGGATCTTTGAGTCGGTAAACACTCAGTTAGATTTTATAAGACATTTTTTTTTTGTAAACTGTTATTTTCTTCCAGCCCCAACTAAAATAATTAATATGCAAAATTATATCCTAACTTATGCGGTTATTACTCAGTCCCACCTATTGCGTAAGTTCGGGGTATTACTGTATTTTATATTGTTATATTTTAAGGAAGTATTTGTTTTTAAATTTATTCATTTAGACTGTTGGAATAGAAAGGAATAATTTTTAAAGGTACTTGCATTTTAATTTCATGCTGATAATTTATCGCAAAGCTTAACTGCATGTCAGAGATTAATCATCAAGAGATTTTACACAATGATAACTTATATTTCATTTTTTTTATGTTAGCCTGTTTGATTTAAACATTTAAGTGTTTAAAGCATTGTTTGATTGTGTTGGTATTTGATAAATGAGAACAGTTTTTATGACCTGTTTAATTAAATAAAAACTGCAGACTGATTTCTAAAATAACTGTTTAATTGATCTTGATGCTTTAAAGTAAACTTAAAATCTCAACAGGAAAAAAAAGACTGTTTTTGTTACATCAACATTTGCTTTCAGTTAGTTGACCCATATCTGAAAAAGTTCTGTATGAATATAAACATGTAATATGCATAATATGTCTTTCTCTACTCTTTATGATGTAACAAAAGATGAGATGCATATTTTTTCAATTTTAAGCCGCACCCCAAATTTGCAGCACTTTTTTTGTGAAAAAATAAAAAATTGCCTAAAATGGTTTATTAATATCCAATATTTATGAAATTTAAATGAGAACTATTACGAATTGAATAATTATTTCACCAGTATCAAAAACTTTTAAATACTTATATGAACTTGTAATTGCTCTTACTGTCAGTATCATGTTCAATTTTCATATCGAATGAATTTTTGTGCCTTTGATTCTAAGCTACACCCAATTTTCAGTGGCGTTAACATTGGAAAGAAGTACCTCTTAGATTCAAATAAATATGGTCATAACATTTATAACATCTAATGCATGTAACATATTTGTTGAACGAGCAGCCTATTTGTTTTATTTAGTGTTAAATAAATATTTACTGAAAAATTTCTCTCTGCATTATTTAACTGTATTATATTTTTCTAAACATTAAATTTTTATAATTTATTATCTAACATTTGGTGGCTCTTAAACAGCTATTACGAGACAAAAATCATTGGAAAATACTGGCTTCCTACTACCTTAAAACTGTAGTAATGTGGATGCTTTTAGAAAATTCGAATAAGGAATACTGGAAGGAAGACAAAATGGATGAACGATTTATTGAGGTAATTTTGTTTTGCAATTTTCTAAGTGCACTAAGTCATATTTATTAATTTAGTTCTTAAAGGTATGAAAGCTTATTTATTCTCTCATATTTATATATAATATTTGATAGCATTTTTAACATGTTCTAATTATAAACTTATATTATATCTAAGTTTTTTAAAAATTTTATCTGCTTTTTATTGTGTATTTCTTAAATTTATTTGTAGGCTTTGGAGAAATTATCTGGATATGTGGGAAATCGATGTATTCCATATTTTTTTAGTAAGAAAAATAATTTGTTAAGCAAAATTGGACTTCCTGAAGCTATGAATATAAATGGGAGATTGTGTTCTTTAATTAAAGATATGAAAAATAATCCTGAAAACTTTTGGAAAATCTTTAATGTTACTCCAACTTTTGTTGTATCAAATTGCTCATTGTAAGCCATATTTCTTAGTTTTTACTTTTGAGTAGTGATGAAAACATTGAAAGTAATTCTTAATACAAATTTTTAATGGTTATTTGTTATTGCTTTAAAACTTAATTAATGAATAATTACAACACTAATTAATATCATTACATTAATTATTCAGATCATTGATTATTGTTTTACAAAAATGTATTCATTACAATTTATTTTTATGTTGTCCAAAAGTAATTGTTTGGAAGGAATTCTTATGAAAAAATTTAAAATGCTTTGTGATTTGGGTTTAGAACATGTTTTTCATTGATTTATTATAGTGATGGCGAAAAATGAAATTTTAGCTTTAAAGAGAGCAATGCTCTCTATATGGTAATGTAATTAATGGAAAATATAAACTGAATTTTTAATAGAAAACTAATAATAATAAAAAATTAAGCTGCATTAAGATTATTATATGTATTTTCTAATGAGTCATTAATTTTATCAATTAAAATTTAAAAAAAAACTTTTATATATAATTTTATTACAAAAAAGCAACTATTTTTAAAGTTGCATATCTTAATTTACAGCTGTAAAAATAAAATATGAGAATTTATCTCAAGAAATATCTTGAACTGGTTATATTCAGATTAATTGTTTATTTTCTATGTATTTTAATGTGCAAAATTTTATCTTAATGCATCTTAACCGTAAATTCTGAAGCATACATTTTATTATGTATTGATGCAGTAATATGATTGATTAAGTATTATCTAGTGCACATATGGGAGGTTCAAATATTTTGTTGTATTTTTTTAATCTTTCTTGAGTATTATTTTTATCATTGTACTTGTATTAGAGCTTCTATTTTATATAATATACATTGATTTACTCTAAAGAATGCTCTTCTTTTATGGAATTTCTTACCCTGCTGCTCATTTTAATTCAAAATCAGTTAATGATTTATTTTTTTTTTGTAACTGAATTTTAAACAAATATTAGTGCCAACTTGTTCTAAGTATATCATAGTTGCTTTAACAGTATTTGCATATTGCAGTAGCATAATTGCAGGAATAGCAAATGTGAAAAAGAAAAGTTTAATTCTTGTGCTTCTTCAGATCGTTGTACTGTAGGGGGGATGCACACTAAATCTGTTAAAGCTTAAAGACTTCACATTGACATTATGTGGAAGTTTAAACCTAAGCTGTGGAAGTTCATTCATCATTTTAATCATTTGACTGTGACTCAAAATTTTAAGGTGCAACTCATGGGATTTTTTAATTTGACATAAATAATTACTTATTTGAAAATACTTTTTTGTAATTTTGTTATTTTCATAATAGTAAATCTGAGTATCTTTTAAATTATATAACTAATGTGTTTCAAGACACTTTACATATAATTTCAGTTTTGAATATTTATGAATACTAGCAAAAATTTTTTGTGATAATTATTTCTAAATTTTATTTTAATCAATTAAAATTATTCCATTTTTATTTATTGAATGTTAACAAGCCCTTCAATCTAAAAATATAATTTTAATTATGTTTAAAAACCAAAAATCTTGCACTTGTTTTGCATTATACTTTTTCCATCCAAAGTACTTCCTTAAAAAATTCTATTTTTAAAAATTTTAGCCATTAATTTATAAGAATTACTATATTTGAATGTATAATGATCCCTTTCAATATATATATATAATATATATTTTTCATTTTATGTTACTATATATATATATATATTCTTTAATTTTTTTGTATTTATAATAAAAGTTTTGTAATTTGTTGCAGATTTATCTAGTTTTATCTTTAAATTCTTAAATGAGCTATATTGCACTTGTATTGTATGAAATTTTTATATAACCATAACAAAAAAGGAAAATTGAATAAAATTCAATTGGCTTCATTTTAAATAGTTTCCTTAAAATTTAGATGAATTTCAAAAATTAGCTTGTTGTCATTTAATTTAGGGCTACATCACAAAAACTATATGCGCATTGCTGTAAGTTATGATCACATAAAACATTTTTTTCTGAAAGAGTTGAATACTATAGGAATAAAAGTCACATCCAAAAATATATCGTTATTGTTATATTAATTTATGTGTTTATAATCTTTATTGCTGTTTTAATTTTTGTATTTATATAATTAAATGAATATTCAAGCATTTTTATTAACATTTTGTCATTTAAGTATTATTTACATTTGTTTACTTACATCGCACTTTGAAGCTATTGTAATAGACTTAGTAATTTTGAATTTTGGTCAAGTAATGAAAAAACACCTGATCTGACACCCCAATATCCTAAGTTTCACCAATAAAAGGACTTTAAGCCTTGAAAGATTTAATGTGCATCAATCAATTTCAGTGACACAACATTTGAACTCATGACTTGACAATAACAAATGATTTCACAGCAATGTTCACTTGGATGGCCACTTGAATATCAAATATATAATGACAGTATTATATTTAAAGCAAATTATATTAAAATCAATTAGTATTAATATCAAATTAATCTGTTTATTATAAGAGTGTTTTATAGCATTCTCTGTTTTGTGTAAAAGCATCTTAGTCGTTGTTGGCTGTAATAAGTTCTTTAAGTTGTAAGATTTTTTTATTCTATTCAAAATCAATATTTAGAATTCTTGAATTAACTTGCTTTCAATTCTACAACTGTTTTCAGGGGGGGGGGTTCATATTTTGAAGCATTTAAGATATATATGTTAAGAATTGATCTCTTTTTAACACTTGAACTTTTTAAACAACTTTATCTTAGCACATTCATTACTGAAAAAAAAATTCTATGTTTTAAGAGCAACAATATCAGATTAGAACAAAAATTAATTTTGTAATTTTTTTTTTGTTATCTTGTGTTGGGGTTAGAAAATGAGCAGAGAAATTTCTCTTGAATGTTCTTTAAATGTATATGTGTGTGTGCTTAAAGCTGCATATTTCAAGTATTATTTAAAAAACTATTGATTAATTGTTAATAATGTAGAAGTATATTATTTTACTTTTACTTTTACAAGGCTAATGGTAATGTTTAGTTTTGATTCCCACCAAAAGCATGCTTATTTGGTAGTTCTAAAGTAGTGATATTTCAATTTGTGTGCCTTGGAAATTATTAAAACTTTATTTTTGAAACAAATTGAAAGCAAGGAATGCAGCATACAATTTTATTTTATATTGTGTTGCTATAATATGTAAGTAATGGTTAATTTCTGTTAGGTGAAATGTACATATAACTGTAGATTTCACAATGAAAGAAGAGGGAAAGGGGAATCATTGCTATCGTTCGTATTATGGATAAAAGTATATTTTTTTATGTTTTTAAAAGTAATGTAAAGTGTTTATACTACTAAGAACATCTTTTTTACATGTAATAATTGACTCGTCAGTAGAAAACAGTTGATAAATGAGAGTTTTGAATTAGCTTACAAGTAAAACTTAAAGTGTTTTCAATGTTCGAGTTTTATTTATTTTTTGTAAATTTTATTAAAACTTTATTGAGTGTTGAAATACTCTTTATTAATAATGTCTGTTGAATTTTCATGTCTTAAAAAAGTGAATATTTGCTTGTTTCTAAAAAAATTTACATCCTTTTATTTTGAAGAAAAAAAGAATGTATAACTTTGAAATTTTTAAAACTTAACTCAATTGTATGTGAAGAATTTTTAGGTACACCTGTGATCAAAGAAAAGTTTTAAATCTTGTTTTTATATTGTTATTTTACAAGATTTGTTTGTATATTTATTAGTCCTTTATAAAAAATATAAAAAAATTTTAAATTTCTAAAGAAAACAATTTTATAAATGTTGGAAATTATATCAAGTTTTCAAAATGTATGTTATAATTATAAAATAAGAAATTGCTTAATTTGTATTATTTTTTCACTCTGTGTGTGCATGTGATTAAATTGTAGTGTCAACTTTATTTTCTGATGTTTTTATTTCATAAAAAAATGTTAATAAAAGTATTTTTGAATTTTTTCCCTGTATTTCTGTTATTTATTTATTAATGTTTCTGGATAAAATTTTAAGCTTTATTTAATGGAAATTATTCACAATATGCCTTAATGAATTACATTTAAAAGATCTGAAAATTAATCATATTTAGATATTAAAAGGGGGAACATAATTAATATACTTATTAAAATTTAGAGATTTCACATTCCAAATTCTTTTTCAATATCATAATTATGAATTAGGTTAAGTGAAAGAATTGGGTTTTTTACCTCATTTGTTTCGTGAAGTTAAGTTTTCATAAAATTTTAAGCTTTTTGAAAAGTAATAAAATGAACATAGCAGTATTATCTTTGGCGAAAATTTTGAAAGAAAAGAAGCTTTTTTTTCCTACTTCAACACTTTACCATAATATCTGTTAAAGTACTGACAAAAAGAAAATGATTTGATATCTTAGCTCATCGAGTTTTAAAAGGTTTTCTTCAGTAATAATTTTATCCTTTGAATCAGAATTCTTCGCCAAGTGGTCTAGGCATCGGATCATGGCTAGCGTGTCATGAGTTCGATCCCAGTACCACTAAAGATCCGCCGTGTAGAGGAGCGATGCACGTTAAATCTGTCGAGAGCTCAAACATCCTCCCGTTGGTGTGGTGTGGTAGTTTGGAGAGGGGGGATGCCAGCTCAGATGTCGTCCACGTCACTTGACCATGGTTCAAAATTACGCGGACCGTCGCCAAAAAAGCCCTCGTGTTGCTTATCAGTGCGACGTTAATATTCACTCACTCACTCACTTTGCATTTTTCATGCACGATTCAGCGAGTTAAAAACTTTTCGAGAAAAACCTTTCTATTCATACTACAGTAGAAGTCCGATAATCCGGCACGTTCGGGACCGGCTCGGTGCTGGACTACCAAAAATTTCGGTCTATCGGGCGGTAATTATAAGAACAATTAGGTTAATAATTAAACTACAAATACAGTATGCTAATACATACAACAAAGTTTATTTTACATTTAATATAATGTATGTACACGTACTGTAAAACATATTTCACTTAGATTTAAAAAAGTCACGAATGTCTTTTTGCTTTCTTGACTTTTGGCGTTTAGTATAAAATTCATTAAATGATATGGAAATCAATAATTTCTGAAGCACTGTAGCTAGTACTAGCCTCAGCAAAAGAGATAAACTTATTTAGTGATTTTGCAGCTTCTACCCAGCTGATTTTTTCCTTTTCTTCCGTTTCGGCATCTGAGTCACTTTCTTCAAGATTTTGAGTAGGCGGAGGGTTTACTACAATGTTGATAATGTTCTCATCGGTTAGTTCTTGTTCAACAGGCTCATTCTCGTCGATTAGAAGCTACTCCTCTACCTCATCTCCTTTTGAACTCGAAAGCTTAGGTTTTGAAAACATGGTCACTGTACAGTTAGAACGAAAATCACTTTTTTTATAAACAGTTTCAAAAGTTATGTTTACTGCGATGTGAAAGGACACAAAACAACAACGCACAAAAATATGGCGAAGACTCTTCGTGATTGATTAACGGAGCTGCACTGCACCTGAATTTGTTGTGACAGCTGAGACTAGCCGGCCGCTAATTGTTTCCGAACAATACCGAGCACTTCTGGATGATCCCGAACTACCCCGAAAACTTCCGAATAGCTCTCGAGCGTTTTTATTTGCTTTAAAGACACACTTTTGGAGAAAACCAAAATTTTTACAATTTTCCGGAGCGATGCCGGACTATCGGGCATTCCGGACTGTTGGATGCCGGACTAATGGTCTTCTACTGTATATATTAAAATATTTATCATAATTACTCAGAAAACAAACCTGCATTTTTTGTTATTTCGAATGCATTTAGTAGCACTGTTTTTTTGGTTGATATTTTATTAGGTATTGGAGTCGCTTCAGTGGTCTTATTACATAATAAACATTGTTACACATACACCCTCTTGCTTTGTTATTGGTTTCTACTTGGCTATCATGATTCATGAGGGATAACTGTAGTCCCGCCATCTATTGATATAAGTATGAACCTTAACTTGCCCATTAAGAAAAAATACTTGATGTTGAGGAAGCTAACAAAGTTTATGAATTGGCATTTTAAAATGAGCTTTTTATCAGTTTTAAGAGTTACTCTTACCACTCCTATTCTTGTCTAGATGCATTGCATTTAACTTTCCTAAAGACCAAATTGCTGGAAGAACATATCCTCTCTTTAATGGTTGCAATTTCTCCTATCTTAAAGTTATTTTTTTAGACTTTAATTTAATTTTACAAAATACTTAAATAGTCGACCTTTTTCAAAAATTTCGTTTTTTGAACAGTATCCTGAAGGGAACGTAGAGAAAGTTTATCATTGTTGAGGAGGGTAAACAAAGAGGTAATAACCTCACCTAAGAGAAGGGCTTGAAATGTTTATACTCTGAATCATTGTCACAATCAAAGTGACTAGAGGTCTTCCATTGAGAATTGCCTCTATATTTGAGTTAAAGATTTGAAAGCAAAAGTTAAATTAACTTTATATACTCTAAAGTGGCACTGAATTAGGTATACGTACCTAGTAACGCGAGTTGGACCTCCTCTGGCCTTGATAACGGCTGCCACACGATGAGGCATAGATTCAACAAGTTTCTGGAAACGTTCCACGGGAATGACTTGCCAAATATTAGCTAAAGCTGTCTATAATTCAGTAAGGTTCGTTGGGGCTGTGTGATGGCCTTTCACGTCTCTTGTTCCAAAACATCCCAAAGATGCTCAATAGGAATTAAGTCTGGTCTTGTTGGCCAATTTATGACAGAAAATTCAGAGGAATGCTCATTCAACCAGCCAGTAGCCAACCGGGCACTTGTGAGTGGTACAGTTGTGTCTTGCTGAAAATTTTAACTGAAGAAAACTAAAAGATTCTCTTGCCAAAGCTTTAGATAAGATTTTTTAAAGCTTAGTGACATTAACAGGCGAACTAAACAAGAAATATTTCTTTAAAGAAAAAAATATTTTTAAAAAAAGAAATATTAAAGTTAGAAATATTTCTAACTTTAATATTTCTTGGATCTCAGAATGGCAACTAAGAAAAACTGACTTTTTACTTACTAATGCATGAGTTCTGAAGTGCCTAAAACACAAGAGCATAATACCACCTGTGACCCTCTAGAATATAGTTCTAAAACAAATTGAATGAATCTTAATTCTGATTGCCACTCTCTTAGGGTATATATTCTTTGGAGCTTTAAAATTTGCTTTGAACCCGAAGGCTTTTGGTGATGAACTTCGTAATTTTGAAAAACTGTCAAGTCAGGAAGATGATAGCTGAACTCTGTCACCCTCTTTTCAAACTTCCATGGCGCACCAATGCTTGCTCCTTAAATATGTTACTTCCATTTTCCTCTATTATTTATTGCAATTTTGGTGCTATGCCTTGAAAACAGAAAGTCTTTTTTGAAACACTTTGTAATCTTAGAGCCTGCATTTCTTAGTTTGTCGTTTTTGCTAACCCCTGGCCAGCGTTGGTTCTGACGAGTCATGGAGCCCACGCACATTGCAGTTGTCGAGGCTAAAAAGTCCTCGCGTTGACATAGGGTGGAAGTTTGGAGAGTAAGGAGTCATTCTCATCGATTGAGTGTTGTTCAGAATTACGAGGTTCGTATCCATTAACAAAGAGTGTGGAATTAATAAATAATGAATATAGAGGAACGTGTGTGTGTGTGTGTGACACTACTTAAAAATCAGACCATGTAGGGAAGTGACCATTGATTCCATTAAGACATTCTTGCAGGTTGCATACAGCCTTACACGTAATCGAATACCCTTGAGTTCCATTCACGGAATGGAAATTGACTTTAGATGCTGCTTTCTTTGATTTAGCTATCAACATAATTACCCTGATTTGAAACTACATAGCATACATTACAGATGTGTCATATCGTCTTTAAAGACGAATCCAGATTCAATGGGGGCAGTAATGACAATTGTGTAACTGTGTGGAGACCCCATGGTGAACGTCTTAATCCTGCCTTCTCTATATATCGGCACACCGCTTCCACAACTAGTGTGATGTTACGCAGTACCATCGTATGCGACACACGGGCATCTCTAATATTGATCCAACGCACTATGACAGCCTAGAAGTACGTTCGTGACAATCTTCAGCCATATGTGTTTCTGTCATGACAAGACTCCCAGGAGCCATTTTTCAACAGGAACAATGTTGATCCATGCACAGCACAGATTTCACAGGACTGCATCCGCTACATTTCCACCATTCCTTGGCCTGCTCGATCCCCATATTTGTCCCCAATCGAGCATATCTGGGAACATTTGGGACGGTAAGTTGGACAGCCTATGAATTTGGTCGAATTAGAAGCACGCTTACAGTAACTGTGGAATGAGATGCCGCAGGACATTATACGGAACTTGTATGCCGTAATGCCGAACGGTATCACATCATGTATTCATGCTAGCGGTGGATCAACAGGGTACTTAAACCTCTATTGTAATTTTTTCTATAATAAATTATCATTTTACTTTTATTTTGTAATCACTTACATCAAAGTTGAACTCATGTATGTAAAATTTCGTTTTATTCTGACAATCTCTCTTGGTGAGCAAATTTTTATGGCAATGAGTGTATAACGAAAAATTATTAGAATTATTTAATTACGGAATTTTCTCTTACTCATATTTTCACTGTAAACTGACCTACACACTCTCTTCCATCCCAAACTACCAGATGTTTTATATCGAAACAGAAACGCTGTGTGTCAAAATAAAAAATAATAATAAATTATTCACACCAACTGTTTGATTAGTTTAACAGATTATCAATATAGAATTTTGGATTTATTCTTAGTATGCTGATTAATATGCAAAATATCGAAAATTAAATGTAATGAAAATTTTCATGGGGAATGCCTAATATCTTATGTTTTCATAAAATGCCATTTTAGTAATTAATTTGAAAAGAAAAATAGTTATTTAGAATGAAAAATCACAGATTTTTCAATTAAATATTGTTACCCAGATCGGGATTCGTGGATTTTATATTATCAGTCTCAACAGTGCCGATTTAAACTCATTTCGGATCCTGGGAGCTGAAGATCTACAGGTCCCCTTGACACTGGAGGATCGAAATTTATAACCAGAAAATGTGGTTAAGTCCAGCTTATCCGGGCCTTTGGTCGCCCGCCCCAAGCACGCAATGGATAAACCAGCACTGCTGCAACACACTAACGAAGACAAACATATTTTCGATTGTGACATAAAATTAAGATTTTTGTCACAACAATGATTCCTAAACAATGCACCATGTTAACAGATAACATGAAGGAATAATGGAATAATCAATTTGTTTTTTATTTTAAAGTATATTACTAATTTAGCGGTGAATTGTGATTTTGCGAATTGAATCTTGCGAACTGCGATTTTTGAGCTTTTCTCAAGGTATTTTAAACAGTTGTTTTTTTATATATAATGGCTGTTTATTTGGTTTTGGAGGCAAGTTTTTACTTGCTTTCTATAATTCTTGCAACTTTGATCCAACGAGATCTTCCAGATACGATCCAGATCCTTACTTACGTTACCATCTGCGAATTTCTCAAATACTACTTGTTTCTCCAACTTGATACTAAACCTGAATATTTGGCTCTGAAGCTCAAACAACCGAAAACGGAAAGAAAAACCGTTCCGATCGTGAATTCATTAACTGTATTTAAAATCTGCAATGCTTTAGACATCAATACTCGACTTGCTCTAATTGAAAAACAAAACAATGATATTAAAAAAGGCAAAAATCTGGCAAAATGCCAATTTTATATTCCAACTGTGCAATCGGAAAATGTTTACATCCTGTGCAAAGCCTTAAATATAAAAGTAAACTTTTCTCTGCTGAAGGACTCAAATAACTTCGCTCGGCGAATCGAAAAGGGGTCAAAGACAAACAAATCCCCAATATCGGTAAATAGTCTCATGATTCATGAAATGAGTCAGGCTCTGGGATTCGATACAGAGCTAAATCCATCTAAGTATCCCGGGCCATTTCTCGCAAAACCGCAAAAGAAAAGACTGGAGAAAAAAGTTCCAGTTGTTCAATCCCCAACAATTTTAAAATTTTGTGAAGCGCTGGAACTTCCATCTAGATTGGCTTCTCCCTAAGGTTTGGAGAGCATTTCATTGATTGTAGCACGATATAAAACAAAGCTTCTTTTATGCAAGAATGTTTTTTTTTTCATTTCCTATAATTGGTAACTATTATCAAAAATTATGTACACAAATTTACAAACATACAAACCATCAACCCCCAAACTTGCACTGCGATACTGAAACTTAAAAGATAAGAAGGCTTTGTGATGAAATGAATTTAAAACCTTGTATATGATTTGATTTCTTTTCACGTTTTAAGCAGAATGGATTCCTTCGTTAAAATCACCTACAATTTCAAAAAAAGAATTAGGAAATAATTTTAATATTCGTGGGGGGAAAATAGATTCCTGGGAGAAAAGACTTGGGTTTGGATATGCGGTGTTGCAGAAGAATAGAGAAAATTTAGAGAAACTGAGAATTGGCATTATTAAGGATTCTTAAAAAGAAAGGAAGAATCCGGAGGCATAAAGATATTTTCCAGAAGAATTACAGAACTGCTGAGGTTCATCTGTTTAAAAGTGAAATAGACTTTGCAAAGACTTAAAGCAGAGTTCATTGCACTTTGAATAAGAAAATCTGAAATTGTCAATAGGGTTACAAAAAAATAAAGAAAGAAGTGTCATGTTAGAATTTATCAACAAACTGAAAGCACATACTCTATTATCTTTGAGATAATAGAGTATGTGCTTTCATGTTTCAACGATCATGTTTCAAAGTATTCTTTGTCATGCATGGCATTGAAGATATTTTCGAACCGAATGGTCAAAGCGATCTAACGGTTAACAGCGAATGAGTATGATGAATTCCAAAGAGAAGCGGGATGGTATATTTGCCATTTACTACATGCCAGAAGAGAAAGAAAATGTATCAAGCTAGCGGGAGAACAAAAAAAGCAATTTTAATTTGCAGCAGCTCTTCTCCAAACAATTTCGTTAATTGGCAGCGATTGCTCTCCTGGAAACCATTTCGATAATGTATCAGTTTACTCTTTGTCCGTGCATAGGATTGAAGATTATATGAGAAGTGTGTAGTCGCGAAAATATTTGGGTACAGTTCCATCTAAGGGTTCTAGCGCTTGGCACTGAAAGAGTACGATGAACTTGAAACAGAAGTATGGAATATTCACAATCTACTACATGCCAGAAAAGAATGAAAATGTATCAAAGGTGTGTGTGTGAAGAACAAAACAAATTAATTCGTATTAACTATTCTCCTTGAAACAATTTCAATGATGTATCAATTTACTCTTTGTCATTCTTAAAATCGAAGATTTTCTGAGAGAAGTGTCGTCCCGAAAATATTGTGGAACAATGGCGTCAAAGTCTTTAATGGTTGGGGGTAAAATCGTAAAATGAAATTGAAATAGAAGCTTGCTATATTCGCCATCTACTACATGCTAGAAAAGAAATAGAGACATCAAACTAATAGAAGAACAAAGAAGTGTTTTCTTCTCCTTAAAGCAATTTCGATAATATGTCAATTGACTCTTTGTCATTCTTCAAATTGAAGATTTTCTCAGAGGAATGTAGTGCATGAAAATATTTTAGAACAGTTCCGTCAAAATGCATTGACGATTGGCAGTGAAAGTGTACAACGAATTTGAAACAGAAGCATGGTCTATCCACAATTTGCTACATGCCAGAAGGAAAAAGATGTATAAAACTAGTAAAAGAGACCAGAGCTCTCTTCATTTGAAAGTTCTAACTTCGAAACAAATTCGATCATGTTTCAATATACGCTTTGTTATGTATAGGACTGAAAATTATAAGAAAAGAATGCAATCGTGAGGACATCTGAAAAAGTGCCGTTAAAGGTTGGCTTATCAAAGAAAACTATGAATCTGAGATAGATATATGAAGATGGGAATATGATTGCTATATAAAAGACTAGATGTACCCGTTCACACGTTGCTGTGTTTGAACAAAAATGCAGTTTTGATACCTCAAACATAATCTATTAATGATCAAATGTATACAATGCATCAAAATGAAAATTAACAATAAATTTATCCCTACATGTATGTCATTTGAATATAACATATGTACAAAACATAGATATGCATAATTGATGGTAGAATAAACATGCTTTTTCACTTGTGATATTAAACAATATTGCAAATGAGTTTCAATCGAACAATAACTTTGTAATTATTAAATATCATCATGAAATGAAGGATATTTGATGATTGATGGTGAACTTTATCTTAGTAGTGCTTGTAAATATACAACATTTTTGTTTTCCCATTTGGTTGCAAGGACAAATAAATTTGATGGTTTTCCAACTCGTGAACACCCAACGTACAGTTGTTCATATGAGAAAAAAGCATGGATTTATCAAATTTAATCTACATACTTGCAATGATTGTCCCTGTGCTTTGTTAATGGTCATTGCAAAGGCTAGTCGTACAGGAAACTGTAGACGTTTGAATTCAAATGGAGTATCCGTTGGTATCATGGGAATGTCGTGGTAGTAGTACATGTTCCCCTTGGTGTTTTCCATTTAAAATGGTTGCCTCAATTATGTTATTCATTAATTTTTAGCGCGTTTTTCACGTAGTGGAACAAAAGCGCTATTAGGACGCAAATTTCGTCTTCGTTCCATATTTTGTCGTACCTTTTTCTCAGCCAATAAGCAACCAATTGACCTCGGGTTTTCGGCATTTGGTAGCATTTGTGCCCTAGATGAGCTGAATCATATTTAAATTTTCCCATAGTTTTCCCGAATTTTCCTACAAATTTTCCTGAATTTCGCTAGTCCGGGCTTTTGTAGCTTCTGTAAAAAAAAAAAAATTTTTTTTTTTTTTTTTGCTTTTTTATAGTGCTGATACAGATTTGTGTCATTATTTCTTTTCAGCTCAATAGTAGTGGTACAATACAGTACAATACAATACTCAATAGTGGTACAGTACTACTTTCTGTTAGTAAAAAGTTCATTAGTTGCATTATTGTAAAATACAACACGTGAAAAACGCGCTAAAATTACTTGGCCATGCCAATGATTGATATCTTGTTTTACTGATAGCCTAGTCCCATTGCATAGTCGCGGTGGATTTATATTTCGTAGAAGAATGATTGGTGAACCAATTTTCAAAGATAAAATATGCGGTGGCATTCCTGGTAAATCCAATGAATTTAAAAATTCTATTGGATAATTAACTGATTCATCGTAATTGACAACAGTATCTATGGATTTATAAGTTGTTTCTTCATCGGGTATTTCATTTTGAATTGTGCAGTTTATTAAATTCACATCAATGCTTTGGGCTGCCAATATAGCACACTTACTAACCCATTGTTTATTTTTATAATTCTGCGATAAATTTGGAAAAACCTTGGCAATCAATTCATCAGTGGATTTTACAATGTGACAAAAGTTTTCTGGTATTGTAATACAGAGAAGTGTGTGGATTCGTCCATTTCCATTTTACCACTCCCAATATCTAACAATTGTTTTGCAAATCGTTCCGAAGATTCATCTTGTTGTAATTGAACACGCATATTGGTCTTTAAAGATATTTTCTCTACATACCGCCATAACACCGATGATTTGAGACATGCATTCAATTCATCTGCAGGTGTTGAACTTGGTATAATTGGTAGAGTTTGTCGAAAATCACCAGCTAGCAAAATGAGTGCACCACCAAAGAGCTGCTCATTTCCTCTCAAATCTTTTAATGGGCGATTGAGTGCTTCCAATGATTTCTTGTGTGCCATGGTGCATTCATCCCATATTATAAGCTGAGACGATCTTAGTACCTTTCCCATCCCAGAATATTTGCTAATATTACATGTTGGAGTTTCAATTACCTGCATATTTAATGGCAATTTCAATGCTGAATGTGCTGTTTGACCACCGTCCAAAAGAATTGCTGCAATACCAGATGATGCAATAGCAAGTGCAATATTATTTTGTGATCCTATAGTTGCCAGAATAATTGAAATAAGAAAAGTTTTGCCAGTGCCTCCAGGTGCATCTAAGAAATATAAACCACGTTTCTTGTTAGATATTGCATTTATAATTGTGTCATATGCTGTTCGTTGTTCTAATACCAATTTCGACAGATTAATTCGAACAAATGTTTGTTATTCATTAACATCGAAGTGCGTTTCTCGTTGTATGTCACGATCGAAAATGTCATTACCATATCTATTTGGAGCAATTATTCCCAATTCTGCCAGTGATTTGTTGGCTATTGTCAAACATACATCCTCAATTAAAATCAATGCTTCATTGTATATATTTAATGTAAATTGAATGTTGGGATTATCATTTATTCTATGCATGCGATGTAAAATGTCTTCACTCATATAGTTTTTATATTTTTCCCAAAGATCCTTTGGATTAGCCGGAAAACATGTAGTTAGTATGATTGAAAATAGTGTACGTATCTGCTGTGGTTGAGCTGTAATAGAAGCATTAGCGAATGAAGTATCCCAATGAGCATCGTTTTCTAAGAGATTTAACTTCTGGCAAGTCTCACGAAATGTAGCACACACATGGCCATTGACTGTTTTAATTCTTGGAAAGATGTTGGTCCACGAACATTGATTAATAACAATCTTAGGTAAAAGCATTCTGTGTTATTTGGATGTACCGTGTACAGACGACCCAATGCATCTGTGGAATATAAATTTATTCGTCCTTGTACTGCTCTACCTTGTTAACGACGCTGAAATTTTCTTGTTAATGTATTCCACGTAAAATAAGTTGGTACCTCAGAGTACAGTAGTGTCTTCGCAAAGGTATCATTTCTTACATATGTGAAAAATTCAGTTAATGTTGTTGGTGATGGTGACATTGCTCTTGCACGTACATTTTCTGATGTAAAATACACACACTGTCCATTTTCAAGATGTACTGCTAAATGAACAACCGTTGGATATCGCTCATGAATGAAAAATGATAAAATACGCCATACAGCCTGATTGCTACTTATGTAGCGTCCCAGTTGATATTGGGTGACTTCATCGTTACATGCAGTTGTATTTTCCACTCCAAACACTGCCATATCACTTCCTTTGTTCACATATTTGCAAATATATTTTATAGCTTTCACTGAATTGCAGTACTCAACGTTTAGGTGTGCGTTATACGTCTTTAGTAGTAATGGAGAATATGGTACTACCCAACAATTATCAACATCAATAGTATTGTTGAGTACTTTTAGTTTAATGGATTTTCCACCATCTTCGGTAGATCGTCGTCGATAGAGTGGATATCCATAATTGCCTGTAATAGTTTCAGCAAGTAAGTCTCTAGGATACCGCTTTGTGCACTTTCCATCTGACATGCATGGTGATTTATTATTTAGTGAGCCACATGGACCATGAATCATATTTTTTTAGACAATATGAGGTGATTTCATCAATTCTGTTTGGTGTTATCTTTTCCATCATCCATAATAAAGTATGCGCATGTGGTAAACCTCTTTTTTGCCATTCAATGGAATGCATCCAACAGCGCGTCTCTCCAAATACATGGTGTTTGACAATAAAATCTATTAAAGATTTTAATTTTTGTTTAAATACACGTGCAGAAATATCATAACGATCTGATGGTGATTGTCCAGTTAATAAAAGCTCCTTTATTTCATCCCATGCTGGGTTGCATGTAAATGTGATTTAAAAAAATCCGGACGACCATATGCATGAACATACGTCATTGCATCTTGTGCATATTCATGCATGTGTCTTGGACTGCCTGTAAATGTGGATGGTAAGATGACCATTTTTTCCAATTCACTGAGATTGCCATCATTTACAACTGCATCACGTAAATGAATGTACTCTTCAGAATGCAATTTGACTTGACTTAATCGTATGTAGAGGAGTCTTTCACTTTCTATTTTTGCATACATGTCAACAATGTATTTATGAAATAATTGTCTACTTTACAATAGATGATTATCAGCATTCTTACGAATCATCCTTCGATATGCATAATAATTCATAGCACTGGCCTTTTTCTTATTGTCCCCATTAGTTGTTGGATTTCTCATATTAATATTAAAATAATATCCATCCTCTCTTTGCCAAAATAGAATTGGGTATTGTAATGCATCATATGAACGATGAGTTTCTGATACTTGCTGGACGTCACCATTTCTACGATGAAGAATTATATCACGAGAATTATATTCTTCACCAACTATGACAATTGCCACTTCGTCGAACGTTGGTGCGTTGAATTGTCTTCGATGTTGACCAATAGGTGTTTTATCTTTCTTTATTATAACTTTGTAATCGTCAGATGGCATTTGTTCAATGGCGGTTTTAAATAATTTAATTAATTCATTATGTTGTTCAAACAAATTTTGTAATTCAGCGACAATCTCTCGGTTATTACTCATATTCAGTTGACACCGTCTGTTGATTTGTTCATCAGTATTTCCCATAAAATATATCTCAAGATATTTGTGATCAGCATTTGGCAAGGGTAGTAGTGATCCAGCATGGTGATAAATTTGTCCTTGTACTTTAAATGTTGGCATATAATTTGCGCTAATGATATTCTTTCCTCCGAACGATGTCATTTGGAAGCATGCATTGTACTTGCGTATATTTTTCAAAAATATTTCTGATTGACTTGTTTTATCTGATATTAAAGTTAATAATGATTCAGGTGGTGAACGCAAGTCTGGTAACTTTACTTTTCCACCTGTACAGCACATACCTGGAGTTTCATTTTTAAATTTTTGAGCACCACAATAAGTACACTTTTTATCCATTTTTCCAATAATTACACTTGGATGAATACTGTAATTGAAAAGGGGATTGTAATTGAAACCACATAAATTTCAAATCAGTATGTATCGTTCGTCTTGCCTGAGTCCTGCGAATTCGATTTCTTTGCTGCCTTGCTTGTCTCTGTTCACTCGTTTCTAGTGATCGAGCAAGAACAGTGTGAATTCGATCTCTTTCTTGCCTAGCTTGTCTCTTCTCACTTGTTTCTGAAGCTCGTTCTTCTCTTCTCCTTTTTGCTTCATTTATAGATCGACCAATGGCACTTCGCTTTAGTGGCATAATTGTGGGGTTAAATAAAACGTATTTCCAATTATTTTCTTCAGCTGGAAATCAATAATATTTTTATTTATTCGCGTATTAATAATTTATTCTCGTATTAATAATTGTAAAAGTTTTTTAACTGCATTTTTATATTTATTACAATTTACTGGCGAAAAATCGAACGTCAAATGCATTAATGTTGTTTTTTGTAGAACACAAAAACATTTAAGGAAACACAATTTATGTATTTAATATATTTTAAATCTATTAAAGATTTTAATTTTCGTTCAAATACACGTGCAGAAATATCATGACGATCTGAGGAAGAATTATATCGCGAGAATTAAATATGTTGTTTTTATTAAAACACAAAAACAACATTAAAGGAAACACAATTTATGTATTTAATATATTTTAAATCTATTAAAGATTTTAATTTTTGTTTAAATACACGCGCAGAAATATCATGACCATCTGATGAAGAATTTTATCGCGAGAATTAAATATCATCATGAAAGGAATGATATTGTGCTTGTAAATATACAATGGACTCGATACACCTGACGTCATAATCACGTGATGATATACAAAACAAATAGCCACGTGTTTGATTCGACTGAGTATTTTGGCGGAATTTTCGTATTTACATCTACTATCAAAAACAAATGAAAGAAGTTGTTCCAAAAGAAATTTCGACTGAAATGTGTGTACTTTTTAATTATTTCATTTTCAATATTTTTTTTTTATCAAATACGCTGACGATTTTTAAAGTTTTAAAAAGAGCCTGAAATATTTTCTGAGCATTTCGAATTCGAAGAATTTTAATTTTGCAAACATACACAGATCAGGGTACCACTTCTGTGATCTATTCTGAATGCTCTGTATTTGTTAAGTATGTAGTTGATTACCTATGTTTTTTTTTTTTCAATTCCTACTATTAGTTCACATTTTCTCAATATGTATTTGTTGTTCAAATTTTCAATCGTTAGTAAAATACATTTTGAAGCGCTCGATTGAGCTGAAATTTTATGTAGATGATTATTTTGGTTGACAATACAGTAATTTAATTACAATTAATAAAACAATTATTCTAAGAAAAAAAAACACATCTATGTTGGCATCATTTTTGGCGACATAGCAACCATTTTGGCGACTTGTGTCCAATAAAACATTCAGTTAAACTGAAATTGAAACACATTTGTTTTGGATAGCAATGCAATACTTTAATGATAATTAATAAAAAACTAATTTCCACTTAATGTTGTGATTCTGTCATATGTATACACATATTTATATATATTAATTGTAATTATTTGACAAAAAGTAACTAAAATAAAATTCTTACCTAAGAAGGAATGACTTATTTTTTTATATTACTTGCTTTTGTTACTTTATCGACAATTTTATAAGCAGTATGGACAAAAATTTGAAACTGAACTGTCTAAATAACGAACTTTGTTGTGTTAAATTTTATTGGAATAAAATCTCAACCTTAAATTTTGCCATCCATTTAGTAGCAATACAAAATACTTTTTAATTTATAGAAATACCATCATAACTTTGTTCATTTCATTTCCTAACTGTGTGTGTATAATGCTAATATATATCTATACATTTTCTATGCTGCAGTCATTTGAATTTTTATTATACTGTTTATAGTTGATAAATGTGTCGACTTCAAAGCATTTCAATTTTGCAGACACGAAAAAACAAACCAGGGTACTACTTCTGGGACCTATTCTGATTTTCTAACTGATGAAAAAGTATGCAGTTGAACTCACCTACATTTTTTTCTTTTATCTCTTTATATAATTATTTTCACTAAATTAACAAGTACCTAGATAAGAATTTTAAACTGAATTGGCTCAGCAAAGTCATTGTTTTGTAATTTTCAGAACAATACACTTACAAATACAAGTAAATTAATGAAGTTCATGTGTACTTTAAAAAATATGCATCCATAAATGTATAATGCTGTATGGTGAAGAACATACAATATATTTTAATAATTTGTGAGATTCATATTTCACTATTTTTCCAGAAATCAGAGAATAAATCAGTTCAATACTGAAGAGCATGATCATATAGAAATTGAGAAGCAAGTATCTATCTATATTTTTAAAACACTGATTGCATTAACTTTTCCCAATATTAAAAAAAACATTTATGATAAAAGAAAATTTCTACTTATCAATTTTACTATACTACAACTGACATTTTAAATTTCATGTTATTTTTATTTTGCGTCTTTATAAGCTTAAAACTCATGAGTAGTTACATATACGTGCATAATTATGTAAAATTTTTAAAAAAATTCTTTTAATACAAGGATAGCGAATGTTACATTCTGATTAAAGCCAGCACTTTCCATTCCTTCCTGGATAAGCTTGCCTATTACAAAACAGAATAGAAGAAGAAGGATATTGTACAGAAAAATAAATTCATTGCAAATAGTGATTTGCATATGAAAACCTTAATAAAAGGTTTCTTTGCAAGATTTTTTTAGTGTATTCAATGTTTCAAATATTGAAAATACCTTAATGTCCACCCAAAATAATATTTTGCAACCCATTAATATGTTTTTGGTAAAATTAAGGACCCAGGTATGTCTAACACGCACACAATAGAACATATATTTAGTTATTCTAAATTTTACTTATTTTACACATCTTCACAGTAATTAACAGAGGTACTTCAGTATTTAATTATCTAAAATTAGGATGCAAAAATCTGATATGTAACCATACATGTCGCGCATATCAAAAACAAGTATACATACATATAAATCAAAAAGTTGTTTTACTTAATAATTTTAGAATATTACAGGGAAAAAGAAAAAAAATATTTTCGAGAAGCATTCACTATAGAAATGGAAAAGGTTTTAATTTACTACAGCTTCATTAATGCTTATACTTTATGATGAATCAAGTACCATTTTCAAACATTAGAAGTCAAAATTATCATTTAACATTTGTAAAATTACATGTAAAAAAATTATGCAGCATTTTGAAAGTCTCTTTAGGTAAAATATATGATTTATCGAGAATTGAATTCCAGATATGATAATAAATTAAGGCATTAAAATTTTTTAATAAAAATGTGTGTATAACAGAATATGTTTATGTCCATATATGGAATATAAAAGTCCTGCTCACTCTTACATGATCAAAATTAAAAAGTCATTTTTGAATCCATAATTCTTTTACAAAAATAATAATAATAATAATTGTAATGCATTTGTGTGGCAGAACATTTGTTTTTCAGAGTTTGACTGTGGCATAAACCTATCAAACAGATGTACAAATATTTTACTATGTATTACAAATAAGCATTTATAGGTATTTGCACAATTTGTGGAAGATTTATCATTATAGATTACATTTGCTTTATATCATTAGATTTATTTTTACATAAATATAAAAGACTCATGTACTATATTATTATTATCCTGCTTACAAGTCCTGAATAAATTTGTTGCATTGAGCTACTTACAAATATTGACCCAAGAAGAGTACTTGCATCAATTGTATATTTATTGAGAATTAGGATAATGAAACCAAATGTGGCTTTATGTATAGACATTTGATTCTGTGGGATGTTGTTGCAATATACAGCTAATAACTGGAACTGTTCCTGCTCATAGGCATCATGGCTCATGAACACAGTAATAATAATAATATAATTTTTTAAAGTTCTTGATGTGTTTTTGCCTGGCAAAATTATTTGGCAGTTTAATACATAAGTTACAAATTTTGGAATGGTATGAGTACTGATTTAGCATTTCTTTGACAAACTTTGAAGTAATTTAATATTTTGCTCAAGTATAATTTGGAAAACTGAAAAGTTTCTTGAAATTTAGGATTTTCCTGGTAAACTAATACTATAATTAGTTAATTATCTTGCTTATAAGGAGTAGAAACTGTGATTTTGATTAGAATGGAACTCAATTTATTCATGATAAACTTTAGTAACTTGTTGATGTATAATAATGATTTTAATCTAAAAAAATATATTTTCACACATTTTAACTTCAGAGTGAGAATTCTGTATCTTTTTTCCCTCTCTTTGTCTGATGTTTTTTTATCTTCCATTTTTTTTAAGTGTAAATATAAGTATATATAAAAAGATACTTTAGATACATATTAGTGATAACAAAATAATGAAATGTCAGTACATTTCTCCAAATAAGTTTTTAGTTTGCATGCACTACACATACAATACCTGGTCAAGATACATAACCAGTAGAAATTGCGAATGGAAATTTTATGCAACTATTCATTTTTATATATATTGGATTGAATTTTTTCTATCTTTTTTGCAATTCATTGTGTTGTAAAAATAAAATTCATTTTCATCATTGATAAATATTTATTATTATTCAAAAACTTTCATATTAACTCAATCCAATATGCTAATTTCTATTTTACAAGTTTAACTTGTATTTTGGAGCCATCTATTGTTTATAGATAAATTATACTATTTTTTATAAATTATATGTAATTCAATAAGAAGAAAAATACATTTAAAACTGAGGATAATTAAATTGAATTTCTGAAAATCATTGCACCTTTTCTGATGAAACATTCCCTTAATATTGTACAATAACTTTTAAAAAGTAGATCAACATGTGTTATAGGCACTTTGCACAAAGACAAGTTAAAAAAAGTATTGAATTTTTGTTATTAAAAATTGTAGATCTTCTGTACCCAGTGCTCGAAATGAGCTTAAACTAGCACTGTTTGAAACACAAAGTATTTATATATAAAATAATGGTACTAACTTTAGCTATAAAAATCACCAGGTTTGTAAAAAAAAACTTTTTTTTTCAGTTTTAAATTGGGGCACAGTTTAGCAAGCTTGAGTTTTATTGCACAACTTTTAAGTACTAAAATATTGTACTACAATATATTATGTAGTTAGGTACATCACATGAGAATATTCAGTTTTATCTGCAATACTTGAATTCAAAAATCTAATTGCAGTATTAGCTGAGGGCGATATTTAGATACATCATTTTCAGTAGTGTTCCATCTATTGTAGTGTTCCATATTTTTTTAGCTAGTTTAAATTAGTAATTAAAATTATTTAACGTGCATCATTTATCAACATTTAATTTTAATATTACATGATTTTATACATGTGAAAGTTTTATTTTTTTAACTAAGAAATTCATTGCAATTTAAAAAAATGCATTTTTCATATTCTTTTGAAACACTATCAGTGACATTGCTTCATTATGTACTCATGAAGAGTATTTTTTCTAAGATGTATTCAAAAAAGATTTTTTTTGGTCAGTTTCAATCTTTATTTACATTAATATGGATATATAAAATTGAAATATTGTTATTGTACACTAATTTTTTAAACAACTGTTCTATAAAAATTCCCAAGACATAGTAAAATCTTGCAAAATATTTGATGAATCTGTAATGAAATAACACATTTACCAGCTTTGATTGTCTGACTTTACTTAGACTTTATCATTTACAAAGATTTGAAATTTCTTTTAGAAATTTCTCTTTAGACGGTCTTCAAAGTTTAAAAAAGAAAATACTCTTTCACTATTAAGTTAAAGAAAAAAATCATGTTAATACATAATTTTTAAAAATAATGATTAAATGTTATTGGATTATTCTTTATTACAAATTATTTCTTATGAATTATTGAATTGCATTTAAATTGTCTAATTGATGTAAACCAAACAAATATTTCCATACAATTTTAAAAAATAAAAGAATGATTAACATAAAAACTTTGATGTCCAAACAATAATACTGAAATGGATTTTCAAGAATAGCAAAAAGGAAACTTTATATGAATATTAGAAAATAAGTTAAATTCACAGGCTTTTTCGTAATTACCAAGAAGTTTCTATTTAAAAAAATATATAACCAATGTCACAAATTTGGTAAGAAGTAAATATCTTTGCTTACAAAGAATGGATGAATGTATCCATCTGCTCTGAAACATGACACATTTTAGAATGTAAAAATAATATTGTTAAGGTCGGGGTTCCAGGATTTCAAAGAGCAAGTCAATTCTTCAGGAGCAATGAAAACTTATCCTTTTAAAACAATCCTGAGAAATGCCACAGTACTAGAATTCCCTTAATAAATCCCAGAAGTTCTTCACAGCACTCAGACACAACTAACAGTGTCCAGGAATACAAATAAGTAATGTATTCAGGTAACGGTTATATATTTACGTGGAATCTTTATTATCCAATCATCATAATAAGTTGATTTGCAGTTTCTCGTCCTATTCAACAGCCGAAGTATTAACTAATCGCTCTTGCTGACTTTTCTGTAGACTAAACAAATTTTTGTTTCGGCGAGCCACTCCCTATTTACAGTCTGCACAAATTTTTCGAGAAAAATTCGCTTTCATCATGAATTTTGATATTAGTATATTTCTCATTTTTCCAGAAGCAATTTGTTCAATAGAGCGTTGCATAATATTTTAATCACAATGTGGCTGGCACTAATAAAAAATAATTACTAAACCTAACAATATACAAAAATTCGAAGTCAAAGGATAGAAGTATAAACTTAAATATAACACTATAAACTAAAACTATATATATATTTAGTCACAATACAAAAGCTAAAATAGTAGAAAATATATTAAAACTATTTAATGTACTAAAAAGAATTTAAAGAATATAAAATAATAATGTTTGCAAATTCGAAATTTAGCTCGCAATCACAAGTGTTATCACACATACCATTAGCTGTTATTTGTCTACATGATAGCACGTTTTTAATCACGTGATGATGGCCACGATCGCAGCGCCCTCTAGTGATGAATCGACCCCATTAAATGTGTCGTAGTCTCCCACTACCACCAGGGTTACTAATTACCCTTTGCATATTATCTATGTTTGGATATGTAGGATTCATAATTAATGACTACTCAAATAATAAATCAGTTATTTATTATTTCCTTAGGATAGAAACACACAATTAATAATCAACTTTAAGAACAATAAATTATCATGGAGTGCGATCAGATTTAAATTATGGACGACGGAATACTAACTGATATCACGAGGGGAATAACACGTACAATCAAACTACACATTTAAATCTAAACTACAAAAATTACAGACCTGATATCTTCTTCGGAAAGAACTTGGAAACTAGTAGAATTTATGAAGAGGCTGCAATCCAAGATATCTTCAATTACGTTTGAACCAAATTAATGAATCTTGTTCAATAATCTTACTTCCGCTATCAGTCTTCACTTAGTTAAACTAAATTCTTATAAACACTTTCTTAAGCAACCACGTAGTTTACTTTTCAATCCCAAACACGGAGTTCTACTCTATCAAACCGCTTAGTCATCCTCCACTCTTCATTTCATTTCTCCCTTTTATATCTCTTTCGAACTCGCTAAACCCGAAACTATCTTATTTGCATAAGTCACACTTTCAGCTCTCAGTGGGGATTGGTCAAAATAAATACAATTTAAAAGTTTATAAGAGAAGGTTAGTGAAACGCGTAAGCACCCGTCACAAATGTTACTTTGATATTTTTGGGATATTTGTTCGAAAGCACCTAGAGCCCCAATTCTGATTTAAAAACCTTCCCGGGGATATACCTAATAATTTCCCAAATTTTCACGGCGATTGGATGTATGGTTTTTGAATCTATCGAGTACAGTCAGACAGACACACATTCATTTTTATGTATATAGATTGGATCATGCATTCCGGATTCTTTGGACCGAAATATGTTCATAAAGAAATGATTACGTACAATGAGAAATGATTAGAGGTGATATACAAACAGTATGCTACACGCGCAAAGAAATATATTTCTATATTTTTTCATGCATTTTTTTGGATGATTTTAGTCATATTAATTATCAATATTAAGAAGATTAGAATAAAATATTGTGTTGTTCATTTAAAAAAATTTTAAATAAAATTGAAAAGAATTTAAAAACTTTTATGTCTCTCTTTTATTGCTGAGTTCAGTATTTTGAATATATTAAAACTCATACAATTTTAATTTTTTATATTAGAAAGAATACAAAAATTTAAAAAATAAAACGATTTAATTAAAACTGGAATAACAATAGATATTGAATCATACATTATATATATATATAGTCTATGTACAACTATACAGAAGAAAATTGACTGTATTAAATTAAGTTGTTTTTATTATTATTATTATTATTATTATTTATTTTCTGATATTGAAAGATACAAGTACAATTAATCTTTTTGCGCTTTTTGAATGTATGAAAAATGTATCTGCATTTTCGAAGAATGTTCTCTGAAGTTAAAATTCATGAATGAAATTTAAGGAATTTCCTCAAAAGAAAATATTTTTAAAAGTACGAAAACTAAAGACTCGATTTACGTTCGTAAAACTCCACGGTAAAGTAATTCATACCAAGAGAGAAAAAAATACTTGTAACATTTAAGGCATATGCTATGCTCATTTTATTAATGGCTTTTCTTCTATTCCCATTGTAACTATGCCTGGTTCAAAATTTTAAAAGCTTTTTTCTCACATTTTAAGGGGTAAATTGAGCTTAATTTTTATTACACCATTGTTTTGGAGGACTTTTCGATAATCTGACTATAACTAATAAAAACTAATTGATTAAAACTTTATTTAAATAATTAAATTTTACTCACAATTTAAATTGGTTACAACATGAAACAGGTGAATATTGAAACCAGCAAATTAAACTATCCCCTAGTAAAATTAAATGATTAAAACTAATTATTGAAGAAATTCAGTTTTACTCAGCATTCCCTGAGCTCATAAAATTTAATTTATAAATAGAAATACGTTACGTAAAGTATAAAGTTTGAAAAAAAAGCATGTTTAAAAAAACTCGTTTTTTACCCGTGTTATTCTTATGATTTGTATTCGCTAAATCATACAAATGATAGTATTTTGGAATTTTATTATGAGTCTCTCATCATTATTAGTCATTTTTAAATAAATTTTAAGCTTATAAACAATACTTTCTCATCAAAAATATTGCGCGCGAAAGGCGATTATAAAAATTCCTACTTTTTTTACAAAAGCATGTTCATTCGTGATTAGTTGTGTGTGTGACATGTGACTAAATTACACGCGCTCAAACGCCTGAAGTTAAGGATGTCTTCGGTCAATGTTAAAAAAATAGGACCCGAATTCGGAATATATTTTCAGATTTAAAAGTACTCCTACATTAATTTATATTATATTCTGGCTTCACTATCCTGTAGATAACCACTAATTTATCATAACGCCCACTGTATCGGAGTTGACAGATTTTTTTCTGCTATAAAATGTGTTTTGCGTTTTCTCTCCTGCATCATAATGCTAAATGAGCTACCCATTTACTTGTTAAATTGAAAAATTAGATATTTATAAAATATTTTGAAATTTTGAACTAATGTATGTATTACAATATTGAAAAGTTTCATGAAAATTGAAACATTTTTCTGCCTGAAAATGTGCTCCCCGTTTAGTTCAGGCTTTCGTACATTTGCCGAAGACAGCCTTCAATAGCAGTTAACTCCTTTTAAGGTCTTTTTAAGGCTGTTTTCGGTAAATGTTAAAGAATAGGACCCGAATTACGAACATTTCTTGAGATGTAAAAGAATTGAAAAATTAACATGATATTCTGGCTTCACTATCTTTTAGAGATCAGCATATTTTTTTTATCATACTTCCCATTTTAACCGAGTTGATCCATTTTTTCTGGAATAAAATGTGTTTCGCGTTTTTTCTCCTATAGCATAATGTTAAATGAGCTATCCCTCAACGTATTAAAATGAATAATTTTTTTAGTAACAAAAATTTTTAGTACCCTGTTTTTATAACTATTATCATGCATTGTCATCAACTTCTGAGCTTTTGTCCAAATTTCAAGTTTGTAGCTTATCAAGGAGTTAGTTTAAAATCAATTACAAAACTCCACCCGGACAGACATACAAGAAAGCGAGTTAATAAAAAAAGATGGTAACCTGGGGACCCTTCTTTTACTCCAGAGCCACGAAATTGGCTAAGTAGACGCAACTCGACCCATGCTATCGGCAGATGATCTTTGTGTAAATTCCGGAGTTACGGGGCCCTTTGTCGAAATTGGTCCTCGCCTCTTCGGGGACCCGGGATTGAGACTAGAACTTCTTTTTTCACAACTTCCTGCATTGTTATCTACTTCTGAGCTATGGTCCAGATTTCAAGTCTCTAGCTCATCGGGAAGTTAGTTTAAAATCAATTACAAATTTCCACTCGGACAGACATACAAGCCTCTTCGGAGGCCCGGGTGTGAGACTAGAACTTCTTTTGTTGCATTTTCATGCATTGTCAATTACTTCTGAGCTATGGTCCAAATTTCAAGTCTCCAGCTCATTAGGCAGTTAGTTTAAAATTCAGTTACAAAATTCTACCCGGACAGACAGGAAAGTGAGTTAATAAAAACATGGTAAAAAAAATCCTTCATAAAATCTTTCGAAATTTTTAAAAACACTATACATTGTTAACAGATGCACGAGTTATAATGTGCAAATTTCCATGAAAATTGAGGCATTTTTCTGTCTGAAAATGTGCCTCGCGTTTAGTTCAAGCTCTCGTACTTTAGCCGAAGACAACCTTGTTCTTCGATCGCCCGCGATAAGATCTCTGATTGGCTAGATTTCACTACTCGCTTCTGTCGTGGAAAAGTGTGAAGACCACTGACACAGGTAAACTCAGTGATACTCAACCTGCAGTCCGCGGGCTGCATGCGGCCCACCGAGCCTTTTTAAGTGGCCCGGTCATGGCCTATTGCTCTGAGAAATCCACTTATTTAAGAACTAAGTAATAAAAATTTGGCGGGAAATTCTTTGTCAAGAAATCAAATATATCAATTTTGTTTTTTGCTGTCGATGTCGTACGGGTGCTAATTAATATTCTCTTTTCTATTTGTAATGCTTACCGTTAGTGATAACAGACAGCATTGGAGTAGCGACAATTTTTTGAGTGGAACTAATTTTTAACCATCCTTCATATCTTGCAAGCGAAAAATGTTCGAAGAAAATATATTGTTTCAAAACTGTTGAAGGTTGACCAATTTGTAGTGAAAAACAAACACGGATCAGTAATTGTTTGATTTTTCAAGAAAGTGCTGTATATTAAAAATACCAATGAACAGTGTGACGTAGTCACAATGGAGAAATCGCCTCTATTCATAAAGTGCTCCACAGCTGTTGAACACGTGGCTTTGGCTGCATTGGGTTTTGCTGGACAGCTGGACCATCGGCGACGGTGTGACTGGCAAACACTATGGGCTGGGCATCACTGCATTATTTTCCATTCATAGGCAGTGATTGTCCGTCTTGAAAGGCTGGCGCCTCTGCAGACTGCGGCAAGATGTTTGAAATGCCAGATGTCAGCCAACTCCTTGTCGCCGGGGACCTATGAGAGGGACCGGAACTTTTGTTATCTCTGCACGAATGAATAACGTGCAAGACCGTTGGTGTAGGGTGCAAAACCTTGAGGCTGGCCAATGGGGGTTGATGAGGGGCGTGGAGTGGACCCGCCCCTAGAGTTAAAAAGAGTGGACCCAAGGACTTCGAAAAAAAGAAGAGGACTCCGGATAGACTCCCACGAGAGATTCCCGAAACTGAACCCTGCGGACGAAGGAAAAAGACTCCGGATAGACTCCCACGAGGGATTCCCGAAACTGAACCCTGCGGACGAAGGAAGAAGGGCGAGGGCCTCCGATCGACTCCGACGATAGACTCCCGAGATAGAACCCGATGGACTAGCGAGATTGACTCCTGATGCGGTATCCAACGGGCGACTAAAAGAAGAAGCGAGGAGTGGACACCAATGCAATAGACTGCCTAAATTAGAACTTACATTAATACTAAATAGAACTGGCTAAATGGATCTAACCCTTGTAACTGCATTCTTTTTCTCTTCATAGTGATCTTTTAATAGTAAAAAGTAAATAAATCAATTTTAGATCACACACACACACAATAAAAGTTTCTTTTTATGATTAGCGTGGCGTCACAATACGCTACAAAGTTCGACGACGTTACAACAGGAATCATTCAATTACACTTTTCCTCGAAGATGTCTTTCAAGAGGGGGTAAATAGGCTTTCTTGAACAATCTTTGCAACAGCAACAAAGCGTTTTGTCAGTGGTAATGTGACAGTGGTAACAAAGACATCCTATGAAGTTTGTTATATTATTAGTAATCATACGAAGCCCCGTTCACTGATGCAGAAATTGTGGAGGAGTGTTTCTTGATTGAGTGTGCTTCTAATTTAGTGTTAGTGACAAAAATAAAAATGTAAAAAATAATGATGAAAAAAAGCAAAACAGGAGTTTATAATATTTTGATCAATTTTCCACATTTTAAATTTCCGATGTTATCGGGGTCTTAAAGCATTTCTCCCCCCCCCCCCGCTTTTATCCTCATACTGTGGTCCGCAGGAAATAGTTAATATATATATGCGGTCCGCGTGAAATAGCTGACATATGTGTGCATCCCGGCAGAAAAAAAGATTTAGTATCCCTGGGTTAACTCATTGCACCTGTGAAAGAACTCACCCCCCCTTCCCCTTTCTTTTGCCCTTCTTTTTGTCCTGTCACTTACAGAACAACAACAACCACAAATTGTGGTAGAAGGAGATATTAGGCGTTTTGAAAGCATCATTCAATGGCTGAGGGAATAACCTTAAGACTACTAATAAATAAAATTATCAAAGAAGAAAGAATTTACCATACGAAAGAAAATACTGTTCAGAACATTTGCAGAACAGAATTTTCTGTTCCCTCTTTTCCCTGGCTATTTAAGGTATCCGACTAACCTAAAATTGTTGAAATTTGCAATACATCGTCACGTTTAACTATGTTTGCATATTCATGCAAAGCCTCACCATCATCTTAAATGTATCCAAACGGTGGCTGTGCACCATTCTGTGGTAAAGATGTAGTTGCTTTAATAAACTATATTTGACCTTAAAATTTGCATAAATGCCATCTATAAGCATTGAAACAAGGAACAGTGCCATCTATCGGGTGAAAATGGTGATTTTTTTCCTTGCATATTTGACTTGCGCATGTTCTAAAACGTGTAGATACCAAATTTCACTGGAATATTCGCAGTGATTTTCTCTCCAGTGCCCCTTGAACACTTACAGTTTAATTATGGCCACCCTGTATATAACTTTGTGTAATGCCCAATTATTGAAAATTTCAAGAAAAACCATGGATAAAACAATAAGTTATATTTATACAATTGTATAAATGTAAATATATGAATAAGTAGGAAGTTTGAATTAGTTTAACAATTGATATTCTTATTTCAGACTCAATATTTAAAATTTTGAAGCATTGCATTTTATTTGCTTCTTTTTTTATTTAAAGAACTTCAATAAAATTTTAAATCAAATATTAACAAAAATTTTGAATAAAAAAACACTTTCTTACCACAATTAAGTTATATTCAAGTGATCATCGTGGCAAGTGTTGTTTCTGTTCAGCCGTGGGTTTGAGTCTTGATGACATTAAAGACCCGTTGAATAGAGCATATTAAATGTATCAACTTTCCCAAAGTCCTGCATTGCTGCCTCATCGTATCGGGAGAGTGTTCCTGGGCGGAATGGGCGAAGTACTTCGGGAGTGTATTCTCCTGGTAGGGTCACCCAAGGCGTGAAGACCATTCCAATATGCTCAGCTAAATGCATGCAGGCATGAGGCAAAGTGAGACTTCAACCTTTGGTGCCTCATGGTCTTGGACCTCATGCAGCTGCATCTTTCACCCTTCATCATGACTCGTTTGTCTGAGACTATGATACTCGAGTTCAACGGCATGTGAATTGCCTTAAAGTTTACCCTCCTTGTCCGAATTGCAATGTGACTCAAGCCCTCCTGCCCATACCTTGGCAGCCAGCTACTCTCAAGTCCAGCTACAGTTCTTCACTGTTTAAAAATGTTCGAGCTCATGGACTTGATCTAGATGTTTCTGTCGGTCAAGTAGGATAAGAAACAACAACAACAAATGTATCAAGATTCGAAATCCTCACATAGGCGTGATGTGAAAGTTTGGAGAGTGGGGTGCTATAACTCAAATGTTATCCTGTTAGTTGACCATATGTTTAAAATATTCCCTGTATTATTTTAAAATTATGAACCCTGTCGTCATTAGTAAGGCAATCGGCTTGTAGCTCTATACTCTCTTCGGGTGAGCTCGGTTCCTTTGGGCATTCCGTCAACAGTTGGCGACAAAACTCATAATTTTGATTTACGGTCAACTATGTGTTCCAATGCGCTTTCACAAAATATTACTGAGTCCACGGATACTCTCCGCATGTTATGATTCAGCTCTTTAGTTAAAAATTCAAATCTTGGTAAATAAATTTTTGTTTTAAAATAACTAAAGATGTGCAGCAAAATTCAGTATTTTTTTTACCTTTTGCTTTCCCCCTTTTTTAAATGCCTATTGCTTAGAGATATTTATATAATCCAACAGCTTTCGTTTCATTTGCATATTTCTTTTTAAATTTGCGAGTACAAGTTTTTTTTCTTTCTAAACTGGACGTATGAATCTTAGTCCTTTTAAAAAAGTTTAACCTTATTTTGGCTAGCTTTAGTAGTTTCAATGTCCATAAGGATCCAGATAAGAGCATAAGGTAGTCTAAAAACTAATTAGTTCTTTATAAGTAAATAATATTTAACTATCTATCTTGGGCTATCAGCATGCTCCAACTCTTAAGGTAAACAAAGTAATAATTAACAAAACTAGTGAGCAATTGAAATTTCAACTAAAAACTAGCTGAGAAATTATCCTTTTAAAGTCTACATAATCTAAATTATATTTACATCTTTCGCAATGCTGGATGTGTATTTTTTCAGTTGTAGAAAAATAAATGTAATTGTTTTTCCTTTCTCACAACATTAATTTCTTCTGTCCACTATATTTTTAAAAAATGCCTTAATACACAAAAAGCATGGACTTCATTATATGTAAGTCATATTTACATAGAAAAATTCGGGGGAATTGAAAGTAGGCTCACTGGAAGAACTCAATTTAATACAATTGAGAGTTATATTAATTTGACGCTATGAAGAACAACACGAGGGCTTTTAGCGACGGACCTCATAATTTTGAGCTTCGGTCAAGTGACGAGGAACTGGAGTTCTTTCCTCTGTCCAAAATAACAAACACCACACCAATGGGTGGATTTTGAGCCTCGACAGATTTAATATGCTTCTACACGACGGGTCTTCTGTAGCACCAGGACTCGAACTCGTAACTCGATGGCCAGGGGTTCTTGACCATAACAAATAAGCTACGGTGGCTTTTAATACAATTGAATACAACGCATAGATTTAATACACAAAATAAGTGCAAACATCAGAATAGTAATTATATGCTAATATACGAGGGTGAGTCGGAAAATAAGTTTCCCTGTCGACTGTGGTCAGAGTTGTATATGAAAGTCAAAATATAGAATGAGACATCAAAGATAAGACATAACTTTATTTTTCCACATGAATAACAAGTACATTGAGGCATTTGTCACACCGCTTGATAAGCTTCGAAAAGCCCTCCAGGAAAACTCAGGGCATTTCATGCGGAAGAAGTGTTTAATAGATTGTTTGACTTCAACGTTGCTTCCAAAGCGCCTTTAGGTGAAAATCTTCTTCAAATCAGGAAACAGATTAAAACCACTTGGGGCGAGATCAGGGCTGTATGGCGGATGGTGTACCCAAAAGTAAACGCTTCTCCCGTTTGCAAAGCCTTCAGTTTTTCCTGTAGGGTTTTTTGAAGCTAATCGAGCGGTATGACAAATATCTCAATGTACTTGTTACTCACGTGGACAAATAAAGTTATGACTTATCTTTAATGTCTCATCCTATGTTTTGACTTTCATGCACAACTCTGACCATAATCGACAGGGGAAACTTAAAAATTCCGACTCACTCTCGTATTAAATATCCACTACATAAAATTGCATTTTTCACAGCTTTTTATAATATATTTCCTTCGTTAGCACAAACATTTTCGATATAGCACTGAATTCATTCTCTTATTTCATTTTTAAATACAGAACATTCAAAAGGAATTCGAAAGGCAACGCACGATAAAAATACAGTCATGCCAAAAAAATTACCTTAAAAAAATGTTGTTGGTTTTTTGTGTGTATGTATACCTACTTTTAGTGTGTAAACAGATTACTCAAATGTAGATATCCTTATCGGTTACCTTAGTAACAAATGCTCTTTTATCTCTTTTTTTACAACTTGTCTTTAATGAAACGCCAGATTTTCGATGAGGGGTATCTTCTTTCACGGTGTCCCCTTTAAATTTAATATTGTTGAAGGTTTCTGTGTAAAATGTAACGGAACGATATGGTCTTAAGGTGCGGAAATTTTCATTCTAAAGCAAGATTAATGGATAGATCTTCGAAATGATGAGAAGTTACACTTTTTTAACCATTGTTTTCAGTTACTATTTATGCTATCTCAATGTCTCTTCTGTTCATATCGAAAACAATGCTTATAAGGGCATATCTATATCCGTTTCTGAGAATGTAAAAGAGCAGTACTTTGATTTTGAGAAATTGAAAGTAAGTGTTTTGTTAGTTTCCTTAAATTACTTGAATATTTAAAGTTAAGCGAATCTTATTTTTTTCTATATAAAAATTTTTGGTATTATACAAATATATCAAAGAATTTATCTATTTGGTTATATGATTTAAAACATTCGCAGAATTTTAAGAAACGCTTATTATATATTATTAATATAATAGTGTGTGCAATATTTTGAATATATGAGATCTAATTTCTGCTTGTAGTCAAATGTTCTTTGCAGTTTTTGCCATTTTTTTCCAGTTTTTAGTAAAAGAACAAAATTATTCATCAAGAAATGATTTTATATATATGTGAAATATATATATATATATATATATATATATATATATATCATATACTTTTTTAATTATTTAGACAAACCATTAACGCACAAATCTCTTACGTATAATTATTTGTTTCACAAATATTAAACGTAATTATATTTAAATATTATAGAATATTATTAAAGAATTGCAGTTTTTAAACAGTAAATTACTATGATTCGTTTTTAGCATGACACACTTTTCTTAATATAAAATTTGTATTGTATAGTACAAAAGTTTCCAATTACAACTTTGAAAAACAACTTCTCCATAAGATAGCTTTTGAAATATTTTTTTAGAAAATTTATACCCTTAAGAGTTATAAATTAACCCTTTGAATCAATTTTATAAGCGTGTAAATTTCTTAACTAAATTTTAAAAGTCGAAAAATTAGATTAGTCAATGTCCTCGCTGGATATTGAAAAAGCATCTATATTAAAAGTTTTGCAATAAATACACACATCGTAAAAATACTGTTAATTTTACTTGTATAAGGTTTTATTGTGTAATTTTTTTGTATCCCAGTTGGTAAAATTTAAATTTTTAAAAGTTTTTCAAATAATCAAATTTATACATAAATAGACTAATGCACATACACTTATATATATATATATATATATATATATATATATATATATATATATATATATATATATATATATATATAATATATATATATATACATACATATATATATATATATTGTCTTCTTAAAAATATTATATTATTCCGATAATTAATATTTTCTGGCTTAGGTAAGTATATTTATTGTTCTTATGGTTCTACAAGTTGTTGTTTTTTTACTTCTTCTTGAAGATGGTATTTTTTTACTCAATATTTAGCAGTGTAACTTAGTTTTAATATATTTAGTATCATTTTCCTATGTTATAATTATTACCTTTAGTATTAATATTTAGGGAAGTCTTAAGATTTCTTGAGGCCTTGGGTCCCTACACATGACTCTAAAAAGTAAACAGTACATAACATACGTGGTCAAAAACTCGTATAAACAATAGCCCGAAACAAATAAATGTACATGACTTAAAATGGCCCTAACCGGCTGGACCGACTGCCACCTTTTGACTGAATGAGTAATAATGGTGTATGGACATGCATGGACTATACATGGACGACGGTCATCACATGTAACCAGTTGACATATCGTCCGAAATTCCCAGCTTTTCGAAAGAATACAACCAGAAATAAAGTATGACCTTTGAAATTATTCGAATTCGTCATCTTCTTAAGGCTGAGTTGAGGACAAGAAGAGACCCCCATTGTGGCCGAGGCCCTGGCCCAGTTGGACCCTGCCTTAAGACGTCCTTGTTAATAATGGCTCATTCTTACTCTTATTTTTTTTCCTTTACACCCCAGTAATATAGGCAAATACAGGGGAAGGCTGGCCGGCTTTAAAACTATGTTTGACCCTACAATCTTAGTTCCTAAATCTAAGAGTTTGCTATTGTACTACTGTGGCTACCTTATTTTTTACTTATCTGTCTTGTTATATTTCAATTTATTGCTTTGCTTTTTTATATTAATAGAAATTTAGTATATGATTGATAATTGATTTTATATACAGTCGAACCTCTATATTGCGAATTTTTCTTTATAGAGAACTTTTTCTTGGAACCAAGAACATTTCACGATTTTCTTCGTAAAATAACATCCAAATAGTGATGTGCATTTTCTATATAACGAACTTTTTTTTCTTGTGATTCAATTTTTTTCTCCCTATTTTTGAAGATTTCTGGACATTCCGATTTTATTCTCTCCTTTAAAACATTTTATGGTGGTCATAAATCTTGAATTGGTTTTATTAGATGCCTAACTCACCAAGAGCAATAGAATTTTGGACGTTTCATTCAAGAAGTGCAACCTTAAATCCCTTGTTGAGTTCCCTATAACATCTTCGATATCCTTCTTTCACCCTTAGTGAAGTTGTTACATGTTCCCGAGTCCTTAACTTTGTCTCCATTCATTTGTTGTGTTGATCAGTCGTACTGGTAGCTTCGTTTCTTGTATTTCTAAAATGTTAACATAAGTACTTGAAAATTAAAGAAAAACATTTAATTCTTCAAGGTGGATAAAAACGTCAAGAAAAATTTTTTTTTTTTTTTTTTGCGGATTTTTTTTTGATTAATAATATATACATAAATTAAATATATATTAATTTATACAACAAGGTGCGAATAATTACTTTTATAATTTTCAATGTTTATGAATTTAACATTTGTTTTATGTGGTTTATAAAAAAATTGAAAGATGAACCTCTAAATAACGAATTTTCCATATAACGAACTTTTTTCCGGGATTTAGCGACTTCATTATATAGAGGTCCGACTGTACATTTATAGTTACATCGAAGTTTTGCAACAAGCTTCATCAAAATATAATAATCTGATTTACAATTCCTAACTTTTCGAAATATTTCTTCATATAACGAAAGAATGTATCAAGTGATACTTTTGTCTATATTAATGTTATTTGTTTAACGATAATTTTTTGGGGGATAGAAATTTTTCAGAGCTTTTATCAAGTGCATGAACTAGAAAATTGTAATTATTGAAGAAAAAAATCCATTTTTTCATAGGCTGTTCTCACCAAGTCATCTGAAATCATATACCATGCCACAAAAAAGCGGTCATATTTCGGAGAATTCATCATTTCACTTCCATCCTCATGGAATGCCCGCATGTGCACAGAGTTCGAAAATAAAGCTGTTCAGAAAGTGGATATTCATTTGACAAACTCCATCGGAGAATCCGGATTGAGAACGAAGCACAGCAAAGGGTGCGGTGAAGAAGGTGATATGATTTATATGCCACATAACTGGCTATATGGAAACAAAAAAGGTAAATAAATTATTTCGCAGCTTTACAAATTGATTGTTGTAACCTAAAAAGAGGTAATTGTGGGGATGTACATTATCCCTTCAATCATACATTTATGAGATCAGGAAATTTATATACCGTATTTACTCGAATCTAAGCCACATCCTATGTTCTCAAAATGTTTTCGGGAAAAAATGATGCCCTCGATATCAATTCCAAACCCCACCCCCAATTCTCAGCACGTGTTTGCGGGGAAAGTAAAACATTGTGTAAAAAGTTTATCAATAACCGATACTTAAGAAATTTTTTTTTTTAATTATTGAGAAATAATAAGAAGTTAATAATTTATATATTTTACCAGTATTAAAAACTTTCAAATACGTGCGTGAACCTATAATTACTTTAACTATCAGTATCATGTTTCAGAAATGATTCGTCCCTCTCCTTGTCACAGCTGACTTCGAAAATTGGTGCTGAAATTGCCATTTTCCAACACGATGTCGTCTCCTGTGCCATTCAATGCATTTCTTATGCAAGATTTTTTTAAAAGAATGTGTAATTGAGAAATGTAAAAGAATTGATCATTAAAGGCTGTTGAACATTTGCAAGCAAAAATTATATCATTTTGCTTACGCCATTGATGTATATTTGTTTCATCCGTATCAAATTTGCAGTGGCCGTTGCTCTGTTCCCGTTTGTTTCTACATATAAAAATGCCTCCCTTTTCATACTTGCGTCATAGTGAACTCGTCTTGATACTATTACCGATATATTTGATGTTTAGGTGATTAAAAGAAGAGACGTATACAAAAAAGAATTCTTAAATACGAGCAGACAACGATGTTTAAATAGACTGAATACTGGAGATAAACTGCAGAACAGGATAAGTCATCAATGCAAGTGGACAGAATGGACGGTTACATTTTTTCTTTTAAAAGGGGTGGAAACTCAATTTCCCCCATCCAACAAATGTTTTGTCTTCGATTCTAAGCCACAACCAATTTTCAGTAGCATTAACACTGGAAAAATAGTGCGGCTTAGATTCGAGTAAATACGGTAACTCAGTAATATTTATATACACTCATGTCCATAAATTAAGGATAATTCAGAATCACACAGAAATTGAACTCTAAAATAAAATTTCACCTGTAGAATTATCACACACATCTTGAAGAAGAATATGCAAATTACAGGAAACCACCAGATGGCGCGGATAGTACGTCACAATGACGAGAGTGTAAGAGAGGGGTATATAAGGAATGGTGGCAAATTGTTCACAAGCGCTTTAAAAGCCTTTCAGTGCAATAACCGCATAGTTATGGCACAAAGGGAGCATTTGGATGATTTTTTACGTGGTAGAATTATCGGATGACTGGAATGTGGACGTACTCAGCTGGAAGTATCCGAGGAACTTGGAATCGCCCAGAGTGTCATCTCCAGGCTTTGGCAACGATTCCAAGATGATAATAATGTGAGTAGATGTTACAGCACAGGTCGCCCCGAGTTATGACGCCGAATAAGGACCGGTATTTGGCAGTTACTGCCAAAAGAAACAGACGGAGCACAGCATCAGACCTATCTCGTCAGCTCTCTTCAGCTACTGGTACGACAGTTTCAAGGCAGACCGTGTACAGACGCTTACGTCCCATTGGTCTATATGCTCGTAGGCCTGTCAGATGTGTTCCCCTTACCGCAACTCACTGTTGCCTGCGATTAACCTGGAGTAGAGAGCATGCATTGTGGAAACCACAACAGTGGTCTTGTGAGATGTTTTCCGACGAGTCCAGGTTTAGTTTGCACTCTGATTCTCGCCGGACTTTCATATGGAGAGCGCCAGGTACCCGTTACCACCAAGAGAACACCATTAAAACACACCGTTACGGTGGTGCAGGATGGCTCGTTTGGGGAGGAATTATTCTTGGTTCCAGAACTGACCTGCATGTTCAGAGTGTAACGATGACAGGCCACATCTATCGGGATGTCATTCTGGAAACACCATGTACGTTTGTTTCGGGGCGCCATGGGTGCTGAATTTCTGTTTATGGATGACAACGCCGTCCTCACCGTGCAAACATTGCAGACGAATGCCTTCAATCGGAGGATATCTCCCGTATGGATTGGCCAGCATACTCACCGGACTTGAATCCAATCGAGCATGTGTGGGAAATGCTTGGCCGACGAATTGCAGCCCGTCAACCCCCTCCCACCTGTCTACCGGAACTTCGGAGGGCATTGCTTGATGAGTGGTGTAATATTCCCCAAGATCAGATTGATAATTTGATACTCAGCATTCGTAGGCGTTGTAAGGCCTGTATTGCATCGTCCGGGAGACAAACTCCGTAATAACCATCATACTAACCATGTTATACTGTTTTTTTAAATAGGTTTTTTTTAAAAATTTGTTCCAGGGAGTAAAAATGTAAAAATCGCAATTTTTATTAATTATGTCAAACATATAGCATCTTTTTTGCTCTTTACCTTTTGTTTAATAAATAGACTTTACAAATAAGTCAAATTTGTTTTTCTTCTGTCTCTTTCTTTGCCGGAACTTCATTATCCTTAATTTATGGACATGAGTGTACATTGAAATTTGGTATAAGTTAAAATGAATGATACTTAATGTAATTTATATTGATAATATTTAATATTTATAATATAATATTTAATACGCAGTTTGAAAAAAAATTAGGTAAATGTCGTATTTTTAAATGATAAAACTTTCTTATAATTGTTTATGACAATAACTAGAATACAGTTTATGCGTAGTTCACATAATATTCAAAAAACGATTTTTCTGTTTTACATTTGGCATGGAGGCGACTGAAGAAGCTTGTGAGTGAGAAATAACCTGGAAATAATTAAATCTTGATTTGACCTTATACAAATGATGAACTTAAAAAGTTATTCCATTCTATAAAAAGACATTGTAAGACCTTAATTAAGGCTAAAGGTTATACAACTAAATATCGACTAACATTGTCATTGTTTGCATATCTCATTTTTTTCTGCGTGTTTCTCTTTTCTTTTTCACAACTTATGTCGTAATAACATTTAATTCATAAATGTTATTTCAGTACTATTATGATTAAATTAAATTAGCTTTCCAATGATGTATAGTTTTATGGTATTACTTAAAAAAACTTAGTGTTAAGAACCCTCAAACATCAAAAATAGATTTTTTCCGAAACATATCCACAATTTTGGCCCTCACTGTACACCAAGGGCATCAAAAAAATCAAGGTTTAACCCTTTATCTATCGCATTATGATTTACTGCAGTTTTTTTCATGCAATACCTTTTTTAATCACTACATTGAAAATTAAAGGATATACATAAAAAAATACTCAACTTTGGGAAATTTAATCCGTTAGAACTAATTAATTAATTAAAGATATATATTCTCAACTGTAAAATTATTACATAATACAACTGTAAAATTATACACTTAAAATAAATAGTCAAATCGTTTTCTATAAGGTCTTCATTAACATACGAAAAAAAGACACTTACCTTTTGACTTGAACTACTTTTTCGGAATAAAAATGACACGCTTCACAATCCGATCAAAATGTCAGCTGAAAACGCAACTTCTGCTATAAAACTATTCGCCTTCCTCACAAAAATACTCATCATAGAGCCCATGCTGCCATATTTCTTGGAAGAGGAGATTTAAAAGAACATTCCTGTAGTATCATCAGATTATTTGAAAGAATGGTTAATCCATGCAATTTTAAAGTGAGTGGTACTCATAAGTACTGTCGATAGATAAAGGGTTAACTTTAGGTGGGCAGCAAAAAAAATCAATATTCATAAAAACGTAAGTTTATTTCGAATAATATATTATGACAAACATAAATAAAAGAACATTCAAAATTTAATGTTTACTCCCTGATACTTAAAATCTCTTCTCTGTTACTATCTTTCCTATTTCGAGAAAAATGTTGGTATTTTATTATATATTATTGTGTGCCGATGTACTGGCAGTGATGCAAAAATGTTCCTTGAGGGCCACATGTAGCCCGCGGACCGCGAGTTTGACACCCCTGCTGTACTCTGTCTATTTAAAGGGGCCACAGATAGGGCCTACTCTTGTATAAGGTCCCAGGGTCTCAAAAAGTCTTAAGACGTCATTGGCTGCAACCAAATCATGCTTGTTAAACACAAGGGAATTGTAGAAGGTTTGATTTCATATTCTTAATATCCGTGATTTACATTACTAACTTTAGCTGCTTTAAAATAAACAATACTCAATAGTTCATCAATATTTTTGCTAGTAATGGCTTTCAATGAATGAGTGACCATGAAGCTGGGCACAAACTTGGGTTTACAGGTTGTGACAGATCTATACGCGTCCTCTCACGAATACCTTGGGGATTCCTTTAGGGCAAGCATTCTTTCAACCAACTTTCACCGAAGACAAGAAAACGTGATTATGTAAATTAAGTTTAATATATATATTCTGTATTCACGAGTTTTAAGAAGTTAGTGAAGTGAGAATTGAAGATTAGTGAAGTGAGAATTGAAGATTAATGAAGTGAGAATTGAAGATAAGTGAAGTGAGGATAGCTCGGATGTGAAGTGAATTAATGAGAAGCTAGCAATCCTGCAGTAGTACGTAAACAGTGCACGAAGCGTGAAGTTGGAATCTCGGAGAAGTGCTGAAGTCAATTATTAGTGTTCAAGGCCACGTCTAAAAGTTAAAGATTTGCAGGAATTCAGGTACTGTAATCTTAGTTTAAATAGAAATTAGAGAGTTAAATCATTAACAAGCTCCTTAAATCAAGCTTTGTATAAGTTATCGTAAGAATAGACTCTCATGATCGTAGATATTGTCCCCACGCTATCTTGTCTCCCCTCCGGGCTCTAGTTGATCAAATTTACCTTAAAAGGAGTGTGTTTGTGTCTGTGTTAAATATAGAGATAAATAAATAATTTGAGTTTATCGTGTCGTCTGATCATTTAGTTCCTCTTACACATCTAGCCGGGTTAGAGGGAAGAAGGAATAATAATTCCTCACAAGGTCTTCAAAGCCCTCCACAACATAAAACAACATAATTTAAGAAACGCAAATAAACATCAAAAGGAATCAATATAAAGTATTTTGAGAAAATTGGTGTTGTCGCCTACTTGACTCAGTTAACTTACCCCAATCGGTACCGTTGATACCTTTGATTTTTCTGGTTGGATTGAGAAAAATGAAATTTAAAAATAAAGGATAGCGTAAAACATGTTGTACAGCAAAGAATAACGAACTAATTGAAGATATTGAAAATTATAACATGTCAAGTGAAGTGTAACAAATAAAGAAATAGAAGCAACGGCTTTATTGTGGTAGTATTTAATATCTGGCAGTATGGAGAGTTAATAGTATTCATAAGACATTAATTTTTAGTATTTATTTAGATCAACGTCACGTTCCATTCGCCTACGTGCTCTGGTGTCTCAACATAAATTATTTAAATTTCATATTTGTTATAAAATGTTATAAGGCTATAAATAATTTCTTTTAATCTACGATCGGTCAGCATTCTATTATTAAATTAATTTGATAAAATTTATATGTAACCTTAATTAGTAATAAATATGCTATAAACGGATATGAACTTTATATACGAGGGGTGGTTGATAGGTAGTCTCCAATTGTATAAAATAAGTTTCCGACAAGGTAAAGTAATAACAGAGGTATCAGAATGAAGGAAATTTATTCCTCTTAAGGCGATATGGTACCATCTTCACAATTTTTTTTATTTTTAATATTTGATATTTGGTTTTAATTGTATTTAATAAAGGTTAATATTTAATAAAAATTCCATACAAAAAAATTTTAATTTGTTGCAAAATGTTTGTAAAATTTAAATTTTTTTAGCTTTTTTAAGCATTCTTTAAATCCCTAAAGCATTTTTAAATATGTCTCTTTTCTTTCAAAAATTTTTTTTCCAAGTACCTTATATTATACTACATAAAACTGTGCATTGCGTTTTTTTCTTCTCCTGTTCTTTAATTTTTATTAATTTTTTTATAGTTAAACTTCCAAAAATTCCCAAAAAAACATTAATTTTGATTTTGAAATTTTTTAGAAAAAGTACTAAACATGTTAGAGCTAATTCCATGCACAGTTCTACAAAACAAACATTTCAGAATATGTATAAAAAATTTCAAACCCATACTTCAATTATCAAAAAAGCCTTAGGGTTTTGAATAACAGTATATGTACAAAAATTCAACATGGAGAAATATGAGTTTGAAGTTTTCATTCCATGCATAGCATGATTTAATATTCATCGAATACTCTGAAACTTTTATATGTTAATTAGCTTATTTAAAACTACTTACCATGAAAAATTGCACAAATGTAGAACAATTAAACAGTATACTGCCATAGTGAATATATAGAAAAAAAAACGAATGAAAGATCAATATTTCACAAAACTTTATCTTAATAATTATTTTAAAAAAATAAATACACTCACTTCAGAGCTAATTCCATGCTCAGAGCTAATGCACAACATGTGCAAAAAATGTTTATGCCTTTATTTTTTATTTCCATGATTTTAAAAGCCTTCGCATGTTAAATATTGTACACAAATAAAAGCAAAATCAAATAACAATTTATAGGTAAAATACATCAAAATCTAAGAACTGTATACGTGCATTTGTTTAAATAAATATCTTAAAATATTTTAATGATAAAAGTGTTGAATCTCGCACACATGGGATATATATATATCACCAAAAACAAATATATAAAAAGGGGAGAGTTTTTCTATTCTTGCGAATTAGAATTTTTATTATCTGAGTAATCAAAATGAGATTTAGTATTTGTGCTTTGGGAGAATCCATTTTGAAGTTTTAATTTCATTCATAATAATATCATAAAAAGTATGCACACCTTTTAAATCTTGGCCAAATCCATTTGATCTTCAGTAAATAATTCACAAACTAGAACTTTTGCATGAATTGCACAATTCTTTCTTAAAATGGTTTATTACTGCATGTATAATGTCAATCTCATTGATGCGCATTAGAAAAATATTTAATACATTTTTTATCAGACTCTTTTCTAGCAGATAATCTGAAATGTAGGCGTGGTAGTTGCTCTTTAGCATCAAACATTTCTCCATTACTTAATGAAAATTGCAGGTAAGGCTTTGAAATTTTGCAGGCATATCTATAAAAATTCGAGGTATCAAATAAGACAATAAAAAAAATTTCGACAGTTTAATGATTGTTAGGGTACCATATCGCATTAAACATTCTAAACTCATTTCTCAACATAGTCACCACTAAGAGCTACACATTTGTTCAATCGTTCTATCCATTTCTTCATTCCGTCCACGAAAAAAGATTCTAGTTGGCTGCGTATCCATTTGCGCACGGCTGCCTGAACTTCGGCATCCGTTGGAAAACATTGACCTTTCAACATCTCCTTCAATTTTGGGAACAACCAAAAGTCCATCGGTGCCAAATCTGGGCTGTAAGAAGGTTGTGGAACCACTGTGAATTTCAGTTTTCCCATGACGTTCTTTGTTTGTGCACTACAATACAGTCTTGCATTGTCGTGATGCAAAACAAAGACGTTTCTTTGCGGTCTGACTCTTCGGATGCGTTGCTTGAGTAATCGTAATGCTGCATAGTACTTGCCGAAATTCTCCGTCAATCTTTTAGTCAGAAATTCCGTGTAGAACACACCACTTGCATCCCAAAAGATGGTGAGCATGATTTCTGTTGCTGACATTAAAGTTTTGAATTTCTTGACACTTGGAGAACCAGGATGACGATATTCCATTGATTGCCTCTTGTTTTCTGGGTCATAATGAGGAATCCAGGATAAAGTTCAGAACGCAAATGGATACGCATCCAACCAAAATCTTTCTTCATGGATGGAATGAAGAAATGGATAGAACGATTGAACAAATGTGCAGCCGTTTGTGGTGACTATGTTGAGAAATGAGTCCACAATATGTAAGATTAATAAATTTCCGTAATTCTGATACCTCTGTAATTACATATTTTTCCTTGTCGGAAGTTTATTTTATAGTATTGGAGACCTTACTTATCAATCAATCCTCATAGTTTTACTTTATTAATCATTTCTCTCTCTCTCTCTCTCAAAACAATATAGGGAAATAGTAGACTATGTTTCCAAATTGTCCTTTGATAAATTTTATATTTTTAGAGCTCGCGCATCAATTTGCTCAACAATGGTCGATTTATCGATATGGAGTTTTTGAAGAAGAGCCAATCAAAGAGGAATCTTGTCACCTGACAGAAAATTCTTGGACTCCTGTTGGATGTTACAACATTAAAGTCAACTCCGAGTAAGTTAATCGTACATTCAATAGTTTTTTAAGAAAAATTGTGTCTACGGTGTTCTGCTGTTCGCAAACTCGATCATTATTTTTCAGCTCATTATAAAGCTATATGTCTTAGACAAAAAGATTTTAACGTAAAGAAGATTGCATACTTTTCGATCATTCACAATCGTACCTCAAAATTATGGAATAATTTTTTTAATTATATAGCATAGAAGAGATCTTAAAATAAATAAATAACTAGAACAATTATAAAACACATCTCTGCATACGTTCATATTTTCAACAATTTATAGGGCCGTTCTTTTCCAGTAATGTTACCTTAAAATATTTTTAGAATTGAGACTGATTTATAAAAAGATATTCACACACACATTTATCTTATTACTTAAAATTAATTTGATTTTCAATACCATTTTTTTTGGTGGAAAGCACGTTTCCCATCGCCCTCTGGGAGCTATTCAAAGGTAGGACATCTTATGTTTTGTACTATCATAGATTTAACTTTTTATATGATGTTATATAATATTTATAAAATTTAATTTGCAATTCCTTAAGTCTACTAAAGAAATTATAAATTAGATGTATTTGGAATTTAAGTAAATTAAGAATTTATGCATATTACTTTCCATGAAATTTCAGAAATAAGGAATCAGTATATAGTGGGGACATTACAAGCTGTACAAACTTATCTTGTTTGCTTCTCGTGAGCTTTTGTAGAGTACAAACGGCAACGTCTGTATGTTTTTTTTGTAAAGTTTTGGCATACGGTCACCAACTGTAGACAATCGTACGTCATCTATAATAGTTTTCTCAGGGACGTCTTAAGACTTCTTGAGACCCTGGGTCTCTACACAAATGTAAGCCCCACCCATGACCCTTACAAGTAGAAAGTACATAGCATACTTTCTCAAACATCCATTCAAACAATAACCAGAAACAAATAAATATGAATGCCTTACAATAGCATAAACCGAGTTATAGACTCGCATAGACTGCCGCCTTTTGATTGCATTAGTAATGATGGTGTATGGTGGTAGGTCTACGCTTATACGTGGACGACGGTCTTCAAACGTAGCCAGTTGACATATCGTCCGAAATTCCCAGTTTTTCGGAGAATTCAACCAGGAATAACATTTGACCGTTGAAATTATTCGAATTATGATCTTAAAAAGACTGAGTCGAGATTGAGACAAGGCCCCCATTGTGACCAAGGCCCTAGACCCGGGCCCATGTGTCCCATGCCTTTAGACGTCCCTGAGTTTTCATGCTGTTCAGGAAACTTTCAAGTCGTCATTTGCGTGTTTAAGACTTGAAAAATCTAGAAATCATTTGTCGTGTTATCCGAAGTGCTAACAAATCATAGATGGGAAAATAATGAAGACATTTAAAAATTAATGAAAATGGGGGGAGCTATTGCATGCCTTAAAAGTATCCTATTCCGTTGCCTCCTTCGTCAGTGCCAGTTTAAACTCATTTCGGCCCCTGGGCGCAGATCTACGGGCCCCTTGGCACTGGCTGATCAAAATTTATAACCAGAATATCTGGTTAAGTCCACACACACACAGGTTATCCAGGCCCCTTTAGTCCTTTCCGGGCTTTTGGGCGCCCACCACAAGCGCCCAATGAATAAACTGGCACTGTTCTTAGTTACAAAGCCTTCTTAGTTGCCAGCCTCTGCTCCAATTGATCAGAGAATAAAAAAAGCACATACACATGTACATTTAGTCTGTTACTTATTTCCCCCTTTTTCAGGTTTTGAAAATCCTGGAACAAATATGTAAATATTCAGATATTCAAGGAAGTAGGGTAAAATTTTAGAATGCATTTGAATCGAATATTCTTGATTGCAATCGGATCGACCGAAATTAAATTATAAAAATCTGAACAAAAATAAACTAAACACAATATCATTTCTTAAATTTGCTTGCAAAGAGAAAAAAAGGAGGTCCTTCTGTTACCTTTTATATTTATATAATTCAATTGTTTATTTCGTTTTTTATCTAATTTTCTGAGCTTCTGAGGCGTAAGTGAAGATAATTCACTCTCACTTATATTTTTACAATTTCTGCATCTATTTATATTTCTTAATACGGGTAATGTATAAGAAGATTTATTTACAAATAAAGAATATATGTGTATATTAATGCATAAATAGCTTTAAGAATGTTTTGTATTTTTCAGGCCAACATTTAAAGATGGGCTTCCTCTATGTTCTTTGCCGAGCGACTTTTTTGAGCAAAAACAGTTACACTCATCTTTGATGTCCATATCCAATTCTTCAAACGTAATAATAGAAATATATTATTTAAAAAATATTCTTTTCTTTCGTTTCTAAAATATTTTATAAAAGAGCTTTAAAAAAAATCTCACCAAAATGATAACTTTAAAATAATTTAAATATTTTTGTTATACCTCTAATAACTGCCTTTGAGCAAAATTATCTTTTATATGGTTATCACAACCATTACCTCTATTTAATCTTTTGTGTTCATCATTTTACATTTAAAATATCCAGTTATACGTGCTTATAAAAACATTCAGATAGTTAATGATTGATAGTTAATTCAGATAGCTAATGATAAACACAATAGATTAACAGGAAGTAATGGTAGTCCTAAAAATAGTGTACATAATTTTTTAGAATCATATAATAGACTTAAAAATCGAAATAACTGAACTTTTTAAATTTGTTTGCTGGACATGACACGGTTATTCTGAACTGATTAAATTGCACACAAAAAAAGTTACGCTTAAATGTCCTAATTTTGGATACCTGATTATACAAAAGAAGCCCAGTGGCTGAATGGTTAGTGCATCGCGCTTCCACACCACAGGTCCGAGGCTCAAACCCCGGGCTGGGCAAGGTTGACTCAGCCTTTCATCCCATCAGTGGGTCGATAAAATGAGAACCAAGCTTACTTGGGGACCAAACACTGGGGGTTTCGCTTCAGGCTGACCACCTGATCGGAACATCTGCTCATGCACCCCAGCGCCCATTGGTCACGTATACTGAGATGGGCACAGTAGGCCTTGGCCCTCATGGGCTGTTGCGCCACTGAGAGAGTTGAGAGAGATTAAACAAAAATTATATATTATTTTTAATACTGAAACACGTAACATATTGTATTTTCCCTGTAGCAACGTTTTCCTTGAGGGAAACTTTACAGCAAACTCCGCTTCCCAGTGTGAATTTGAATAAGATTATGGCATCCATAGAAGTTCAGACCATGGTTGCCGAATTGGCAACTGAATTAACTTTTGAGGACAAATATCACGAAAAATGTGATCTCTCCAAGGAATCATCGATCGACATTTCGAGAAATTACCATGAGGCAATATGAAGGACTTTTGACACAAAGGTGAGAGCTGTTCAGAAGAGAGTGTAATCGAGATCAGAATCTGTTAGGGCGTAGACTACTATGAGAGAGACTGTATGTGTCAGACTTCCTGCAAATGGTACTGTTCTAGAAAGCCGTTTATGGAACGTTGCAAAAGTTTTTTTTATAACGAGTGCGTCTTCCACTATTGTATATAAATAATCTGTTACAATATATCTTTGTATATATACGTCAATTTGTCTTCGTGTAGTTATCTGTTCCCCTTGTGTCCATTATTTAATCTGTTATTAGTAAAATAATTAAAATATCATCGGCTGTTCCCTCGCAACTAAATTTGAAACAATATGCGTGATTCTTTCGACGTGTTAGTACGCATGGTACTCTCCTGAGTGCAAAAGGGATGATCTTCCCGGCAGATTAGTTTTGAAGTCCTAACCCTTTCTTAGGTGAGCCCCGCCCGCTTGGATTGGAAAAAAATATGTATAATTGATCTGTATGACATTGTCTAATAAAAATTAAAACAAAGCAGATTATTGTGGTTAGCGATAAATCGCTGTCTGTGTATGTTTGAATCCCCCCCCCTCTCCCTGTTTTACCAAATGTCAGCTTTTTTTTAGCTGAACCCGAAAATCATCACATGATGTGACAAAGAAAAGAGGGTGATTTTCCGGCTCAAGTGTCGTTTCCATCACCGATTCCTGATTTGCATCCGCAAGATATGCCGAGATTTGCCTTACTGCTCTAATGCGGTATTTAATAAAACAGACACAACAACGACAATAATTGAAAAAGTGTGCAGTATCGGTGAAATACACAAGGTGGCGTTCGATTCAAATTTCTTCCATAATCCTTTGATTTTTAGCTCATGTCATGTTCTTCAATGATTTACACAGAAAATATTATCTTGTATAAAGAACTACTTATTTGTTCATAAGTATCACTTTAAAAAGTTGCAATGAACAGGTTCAGGGCCATTTACATTATACATACAGAACAACAACAACATATACATGAATCAATTCATAGTTCAGTTCATATCTTTAGTTAAAGTTACAGTATAAATATAGTTATATTACAATGCATATAATAAATCAATTATTATAACAGGTATGGGACAGCATAAAGATTACATCTCGGTGTTTTTCTTCTACGCTTCTTTTTTTAATCCAATCCATCTCTTTGTTTAGTATAGTATTAATAATTGAATGCAGAAGTAAAATACACCACACATATGTTCTTATAAATAGAGTAGACCTAGTTTCTTACGTTAAACATCTCTCTCTACAGAGACAAGTTAGCTGCAGTCATTTGGACGATCAATTTAGAAAAGTTCTGATCAGACCCGCTTTTCCGCATAGGCATGCTAGGCACAAGCCTAGGGCGGAAAAGATTTGGGCGCGCACAAAATTGGAAGACGAAAAAAGAGAAAAAAATTGAAATTACAGCGAACGTGCCACCACCTAACGAATCATGAGAGAAGCATTTCTGCCCTTATGAGAGTAAAGACTGAAATGAGATCTACTATGGAAAAAGAAATGCTTAATAGTTTGATGTTGCTATGCACTCAAAATGATATTGCAATGGAAATTGATTACAATGATACCATTAATGATTTTGCAATGATCAAAGCTCGAAGAAAACCAAGTACAATGACAGCGACTCAATAAAGAATAAGAATGTCTAAAAGTAACGTATAGTAAAACGATAAGCGATGAAAAAGATTCAAATAAACAAGTTGAAAATATTTCATACAATAACGTGTATTCTATATTGTAATTGCAAACGATTTCATTAATTTAATGTACTAATTTACAAAAGGAGGGAGGGGTCCCTGATGCCGTAAGGTAAAAAATGAACAAGAGTGGAAAAAACATACCACTACCCTTTCCTAAAGGCTGCCGGTTGCTAGTCCACGACACAGAGGGTCCGTAATGGTGGATAATGAAAAAACTCCCCAAAGAGCAAAAACAAATAAAAGAGTAAAAGGGAAAATCCCTCACGCGCGAACCAAAACTAGCAAGGTAAAAAATTGAATTGATGGAGGGGGAAGTGCTCTGGAAATTGTGGGGGGCGGGGGCGTAACAATTTAAAGTGCCTAGGGCACGATGAGGTTAAAAACGACCCTGGTTCTATTATACTTCTGTATATACTAACCAACTTTACATTTCAAAATTTACTTTCCAGATTTTATACTTCTGTGATGGAACATCTTCATTTCCTCATAATCCAACCATGCCCACTCTCCATAACAATTTATGTAAAGGACGAACAGTGTGGTCCGTGATTGAGAATTCAAATGATTTTAAACATGGAATGTAAGTAAATTGAATATTAATGTGCTATCAAAATTTTCAGCTTTTTCGGCAAATACAGAAGCTGTAACAATATTTCATAATGAACCATTTCTATGTGTTTGTATTTTTTATAGAAATTTACCACTGCCCAACAAAATACCTCCAGCTAGTCCTAAGTTTAAATGCTTCCGAGAAAGGCCGGTACAAGTGATATTTGCAATTCAAAATAATACTGTTAAGATGGATTTAAGCGAGGTAATAATTCATGTTCAACATGATGGGTTTTTTATTTTTTATTTTATTTATTCATCTTAAATATATATATATAATTATTTTACAATTTGAAAATAAGTTTCAAAATATTTGTGAATGCTTTTTAAAAATGTAATTTTTAATTAAAAATATTGCGTATTTGTATGTGATTTCTATGTGTTTGTGTTTTCATACATATTTTAAATTTATTCTAAACCTGTTTTACCATTTGCAGATTTTTTGTTTGTTTAAGAAATCCATAAAAGTATTAGAAAAGTTAACTTTTGAATAACAGCTTATATTCGTGTTTTTTTTTTAAAAATAATAAGTGATATCCTATAATGTAATTAATTCTGCGATTATTTTTTTTACAAAAATGTGCACACGTTATATTATAGAGTCAAAAATATTTCTATTTTCATTAATATTGCTCTATGGCTTGCCTCCTGAGGATATTGAACTGAAATATTTTTTCTAAGCGTTTAATTATTTCAAACAATTACAATTATGGTTACAAAAACTTGAAAACCTTTTAAACGAATTATGTTTCTATTTACGTGATTATTCGAAATGCATGTTATTTTCTTCGTTAATTTTTTTTTCAATAATTTTGTTACATTTCTTCATTTTAGGAAATGATTCAAATGGGATCTTCATTGTACGAATTTTTAGCGAACGTAGCACCAAAAGATTCCACTATAGATGTGGTTATGTTCTCTGACAGTAATGATACAAGTAAATCTTTGCATCTCGATGTAACAGATTCTAAAAAATTATCTGAAGCCTTAGAATACCATGTGAAGACATTTAGGCCTATCTTTGACGTATGTCTTTCATGCGGATTTGAAAAAGCTCTTGCTGTAAGTATTGTCAGTTATTTCAGCACCCATAATCACATTAGCTACCTTTCTTTAGATTTAGCAACAGTGTTCACTCTTATAAGGTATCGTAAATTTTTAATTATTTCTAAGAAACAACCAAGATATTTGATAAAATTTATAATCTACATATTAATTTACCCTTATTTATATAATGTTATAAATTACAGCATTTAGTACTGACTTGTTTGGTGTCAGAAAGCCGTAGAGAGAAGAAATCGGAGGAATATAAAGGTTCACAGGGTGGTTAAGGTCTTTTATTCGAAAGATTACAGTGCTTGGTAAAATCACAATAGAATAATGGTTATTTATGGAAATGATATTCCTTTACTGATGCTTTTGTGAAGTAGGAAAGTAACAATATTCAAACTGACCACATGTTCTTCACATGCGGTTCAAGAAGTAGCAGACTATCACTCCCGGAAGATGCTGCCACAGTAAAAAGAAAGTAGAGAACTTTATCCTATTAGACCGAAATACAACCATCTAACTGATCCTGAATTAACTTATCTTAGTTGAGGAAGTGAGTGGAAAATTATTTACACATTTGAAAAGTAGCAACACGCTGATTTCACAATTACTGACATCTTTTCAGAAGCAAATATGGCATGTCAAGGGAGTCGTTGAATCTTTTGGAGCAAGACAAAGAGGTTTTTTTATGCCTGGAAACTACTCATGAATCTTAGATATATTAATAGGTTCCGGATACCGAAGAGATAATTAGGGAGTTGAAGTACAATGTCACCTATCCCTCCAAGAAGACTAAGGTGCAGAAGTTTGCTGGGAAAGTTATGCTATCTGATTTTAGGAATCTCGTAAAGTCCTCTTAACAAACTGCCTGGTGAAGGAAGGGTCAGAGCATCACTTGTCTATTATTGCATACTTCTGAACAAATTTCGTGATGCTGCGGCGATTAAGAAACAACAGAGTATGATTACGATACGCTTCCATCTTCTTGCTGGCGATGCACTCATCTCTAGGTGTGGCTTAGGAATCAAAGTGTATGGCTTTGAAACCTTACCACATCCAACTCATTCGCCTGATTTTGTACACAAGCAACGTTTTCTTATTTTAATTTTTAAAAAACTGTAGGGTCGTAGATTAAGCAACATAGAAGATGTCATTCAAGATCTGGAGCAATATTTTTCTATCTTCTGAGCTCTATAAAAACGGCTTTCGAAAGAACTCTGAATGGTGACTACTAGTCCTAAGAATAGAAAATAAAAAATTAAGTTTAGTGCTCGATTACTTAAAGTAATAATTAAAACCTTACGATACTCCTTGAAAATAACAAAAACATTTACCATCAAGCTAAGAAAATAACAATTTATTTACAACAAAAGGAAACAATTCATACTTTTTAAAAAGCATACCCTGTGAACTTCTTTACATAATTTATTTCCGACATTTAAATATCTCAAGCATTTTCATGAACTTCAGAATTCCGATAGTATGCTCTTCTGCCGCCAGAGTGTATTAAGAATTACCCAAACTTCGCGCGTTTTGGTGAAATTTTTCGAAATTTATTTTATGTTTTTATTTTATAGCCCATACATTTAAGATTCCAAAAACACTCTATTTTTGCTTCTACGATATTTAGAAGCAAAGTTATAGCATAATTAGTTAGACAGAAATGGAGTTTACAAAATCAGAAACAGATCCCTACAAAAAATATTTTCAAGATATTGAATTGAAATTTTCAGAACATGTTTTATTTATTTCTATCTGTGTTAAGAATCAAAATATAACCTCTATGTAAATATTTATGTACTTAATTGCTTTTTTATGAAAAAAAATAATTAATTTTTAAAAAATCGAGTTTTTGCATAAAATTTGATATATTTAAAAAACATTCAAAAAAGTATTACAAATCTGTAAATTCTTAATACACATAAAGATGTTATTCAGGTACTGTATAAATATTATTTGAATACATTCATTAGAATTTTGTGTAAAAGATCGTAACTGCAATTTTTTTTATCAAAATTTCACTAAAAACGTCAATTGTTATAGTGTATAAAACTCTCTAGTAAATAGCAAAGGGGTAAAAAAAAAGTCCGAATTAGTTAAACATGAAGCTTAAGAGAGCTTAAGCTATAAATATGGTGAATTTAAAAAATGTACAATTAGAAGAAAATGTTTCATATCGTATTCAAATCTTTAAATGCTTTTTCTGAGAAACTGTTTTTAAATTTTTTGCTTCACGGTAAAGTTCACTACAGGATTTTCTTAAGATATTGAATTGAAATTTTCAGAAAATATTTTATTTAATTTTATCTGTAATTATAGACTATAATCTAATCTCTGTGTATGTATTTATGTATTTTATTGTACTTTTTGTAAGAAAATAGCATTGTTTTTTTTTTAAAAAAAATTGAGTTCTTGCATAAAAATTGATGTATTTCAAAAACTTTCAAAATCATTACAAATCTTATAGCTCTAAGCACAGATAATGATGTTATTCACATACTGTATTAATATTATTTGAATATATTAATTAGAATTTTCATTACAGGATTACCGTAACTGCAATTTTTCGCTAAAATTTCACTCAAAATTCTCAATATATCCAAAATTATTTTTAATTTTGTGAAATTGTATTTAAATTCCTAGTTTCATACCCCATTTCAAATTTAAAAAATGCTTATTAAGTTGAAAATTTATGTATTTCAAAAAAAGTGCTCCGAAGGTAATCACATACCTTAAACCCAGTAGAAGCTGCATTTTGCAACTTTTCATCCTTTCGAAAACACATTTACCACCAAGAGATTTTTATATCTTCCCAGAAAAACCATCTTTTCCCTCAGATTAGGGAAAAGTCTGGATTATCGGTGTTTTGTTTGAATGCGATCAGCATCTGGCTTAATGAACTGGAGTAGGAACATTAGAACAACGTCATTCTGGAGCTCGTGAATAGATATAACAAATGTTTAAATGAAGAAGGTGATTATATAAAGAACAAAAGGAAAGCTTTAAATATGTAACAAAATTGTTTTTCCAAATTTTTCCAATAAATATTGTATATTTCATTTTTTTTATATCTAAGCGGTCTTTATTTTCTGGATGACCCTCGTAACTTTATACAGTCGACTCTCGATAATTCAAAGTTGGAGGGACAAATGAAAAGCTTCTTATTATCAAGAGTTCGAATTATCAAGAGGGTAGGAAAAAACTTCCAAAACACATGAAGAGACATTTTTTTCTAACACATTTAAATTTGAAACTATGTAATAAAACAACAATTGCACATATGTATAAAATTATTTTAAAGTATTTTTAAAAAGTATATATTATATGCATTATAAATATTATACAGAAGTTAAAAGTCCTGTATTAAAGGATACATTTACGTATTAAAAACGATTATTAAAAGAATACAAACTGTACATAAATAATCTTTTTTTGACGAAAAGATCTATTATCTTTAAAAATCTATTAAATCTATTATCGGTTCTCTCAAACACTATCCCCAACACTATTGGTTCTTTAAGGAAGGGTCCAGTCCGGCCCATGTCGTAATTGGTGCCACATGCCATAAGTCACACAGATGAGTCATAAACCATCATGTAACTCCAACACAAAATACACAATCCTGCGCATCTCTTCTTCATAATAGAGTACCATCCTTTCTGAACACATGTGTAGCAAGGTCACGTGTTAAACGAAAGATGTGCTGAAAACAAGTGTGGCCGGTCTATTGTCCACTTGAAGAAGGAAAGCAATAAAAGCGTCTTTATGAGTGCGGAACCGGGAAACACTAAGAAGGGATGGCAGACATAGAATCATTAAAGGGCTACATTACAGGGAGACACGCAGAGAAAATACAACACAAAGCATGTAAGCTCCAACCTGTTTGCTAGAGGATTCTACATGATAGTGAGTGTTCAAATTGTCGAGAGTTTTATAACAACTTCGATTTATAAAGTGTTGTATTCTGGCGAGCCACAGATTTTACTTCGACGTAATGAGTGTACCAAAATGTGTTGTTTTAGTTCGAAATATCAAGAGTTTTTCTTTAGGGGCTGAGCATATGCTTCGAATTAGCGAGAGGTTCGAATTATCGAAGGTTTGAATTAGCGAGAGTCGAGACTGTATATGTAATGTGTTTGCCAGCATAAAAAAATTCAGTTAGAATATAATTAATTAAAATAAACCAAAAAATTCGTAAGACTGCATTTGATATATTTGAAACTGAATATTCTGGAAATAATTTTAGCCATGACTGATTTTTCTGAATAACTTCTGGTAAAAGATCTAAGTATTGTTCGAAATATATTCTTATTTTTTTTATCTAATCTTCAAATCTTATCTTTTAAATAAGGGTTAACTGTATATCACACTGCTCAATTTTGCTATTGGTAATTTTTTTTTTTTTTTTTGAATCAGGGAACAAAATATGAAACAATCTCAAGGCTGTGTTTTATAACTTTTTTAAGAGGAGGGTGAGAGTGATATAATGATTTTATCCTTACATTAAAAATATATTTATAGAATAAAATTTAAGGGAACCTCTTGGCACTCAAAGATTTTATTCTATACCTTTACTTTTTCAGAATTTTACTATACTTACTTATAAGTGATGTTTTCTATGTATTATACGTTTATTTTAACAATTGTTCTTTCTTTTTCATATTTTAGGTTACTCAAGATTCTTCTCCATCGCCTATAATTATTTTAATTTCATGGGAGAGTGCACTTATTAACCAGAAACCTTCAGTGCTGGTTGAAAGTATTCGACGTTATCCAAAAAATGCACGACTGCATTTAGTCTTGGTGGAGGACACAGAAACGGAAGTCGTTCCTGTGGATCTGATTAATGCTGTCAGATCTTTAGGGGGTCTCATATATTCTTTGCCAAAGGAACTTGTCTTTATGGCCAGTAAATTACAGTTAATTTTATCGAATATTGTCAAGAATCATTTACAGCTTGAAGACAGAATTCTAGTTGTAAGAAATATTTTATTAATGAATATATCTACAGCTTTTTTTTTTCTTTCTTTTTCTTCTGTTGAAGAAGAAAAAAACTAACCTTGAGACTTAAATTTTTTTCCTAACATTTTTATAAAATATTCTTGTCTTTAAATATTCGTTATTGTTTATTATAAAAAAAACTACTACTAAGTCTCTGATTCTATGAATGGGTGAAGGAAATATAATTTCCTAGAATATTGATGTAGTTGTGAAATTTCAATTGAATAAATATGTACAGTAATACCCCGAACTTACGAGATAGGTGGGGATGAGTGATGACCCAATAAGTCGAGATATGATTTCGCATATAAATGTATATAAATTATATTTAGTTGGGCCGGAGACGAAAGAAAATAATAATTTAGGGGAAAAAAACTGTTCAATAAATTTTAATATAACGTATTGAGTTGATGCATAATTATCCGGCATTTTTTCAAAAAATTTTATTGAACAAAATCAGTAAAAATATTTGACAAAAACATGTTTAAACGATTATTCGGGAGCATAGTCACCGTCTACTTCAATTACTGCTTCTCATTTGCTTGGCAGACGGTCAATTCCACAAGCGATGAAGACACGATTCTTAGAGGCGATCCAGGCTTTGACATAGGCCCAAGTCATCGTGGAAATCCGATGGCCGACCTCTTCCTGGTTTATCCTCCAAGCTGGTATCACCTGATTTGAAACGGGCAAACCCCTCCCTACACTGACTTTCGCTGATTGTTCCTTTGCCAAAAAGTTCGTTGAGATCGCGAAATGACTGCGCTGCTTTCCATCCTTTCTCGAAGTGGTAGGGCATAATATGGCGAATATGACTATAGTTTTCGACACGCATTTTTCTAAAACAATAGAAAAGATTATTTTCTACAAAACTAATAAACAAAACGCTACTTTTCTCTGATGAAAAACGCGCTGATATAAACGCCGGAAAATTATGCATCAACACAATACATACAAAATCGCAAACCGAAGTTATTTTTTGATGTAGGAAATTTCATAAAATCTAGCTAAGTAGCCTGCCGGCTGGAAGATTTTTTTTTCTCCTACAAAATTTCTTCGTATCATACCAATATTTATTTTTTTATTCCTTGTTTTGTTGAAAAAATACACTCATCATTAGGATCTATATTTTCTAGAACTTGCAGCCCTTTTTCCATTAAACTGAGACCTTCTTTCAAATCCTCAACCGTCATCCATCTCTTCTAATTGTGTGAATTGGGTCTAAAGGCTTAAATTCTTCCTTGTCTTGCTCTTGCATTTCTATGAGCTAATTGTGGGAATCCAGCAGTTCTTGAACGTCATTACTATCCCCTTCTAAGTTTATTTCCCTGGCAAGATCGACAATTTCTTCAATCACATTACCAATTTCCCCATTTTCCCCCCTCAAACAGAAGACAAATCGATGATATTTAAATATCGTGTAACTCTGGGTTCGCATAAGTCGGGATATTAGTGTAATTAAAAAGTAAACTTAATTTGCTTTTTTTTAAAAAAAATGTCAAGATTACTCGCTTATATGAAGCATTATTAGTGAAATGGCTTAGAATAATTTAGAAATTTGAGTGTATTGTAGCCAGCTCTGAGGCAGTAAGTATAGTTCACCGTATTCCAGAATATAACAGCCGTTTGAGACAGTATGTTGGTACCAATGTAATGGTACAATCTACATTATATTGGTACCAATATAATGTAGATTTTGTAAAAATTCTTAAAAATTGTTTCTTGTAAAAAATTTTAATCTAAAGTTAATCACAATAAGGTTTTTAACCCTTTCATGGACCATTTATCTCCCTTTTGAATTACTTGCAGTTTTTTATGTTTTATTAAAAATTAAACAATAGCATTTAAGGAAATACATTTTATTTCGCCGAATTTTATGTTAACATTAAAATTTTTGGGGTGCGAAGAATACTTCTCAAGGAACCATTCACCATCTTAAAGAAATTTAAATTTAACGGTGATTATTTACCATGAAAAGTTTAGAAGCATGTTGCAATGCACAAGGACATCGCATTCTGCAAACATGTAGCGAGTCCTCTTTTCTCGCCCCTTTCTGTTAAATTTCTTACACCGTCTATAGTTGGAAACCATCCTTGGCATATGATTCCCAACGCTGGCTAAGCGCACATCATCCGGAACTACATACTTCTTTGCTTGGAAGCTAGCAGGACGTTCTTTCCTATTTCTAGAGGAATATCCGTCTATTAGCTGACGAGCTAATGCTATACGGAATGTTAGCTGGTCTAAACTTCTGTTTCTTTTGTTCACTTGCCTAAATATGAAACTATTTATGATGGCAAAGTCAATAACAAAACAAAATATTAGTATGGGAATTAGTCGTCCCATCGTTATAATAGCAAGGCCAATATATTATAATGAGTTTTGCGCTTCCCACAGGTTTCTCAAGGCCCACGAAATTGTTAACCCTTTCACGACTAAGGAAAATATCTTTCCCCATTTTAAAATTTTTAATTATCGTATTTAATTATAAACTTATTTGCATCCTTTATACAGAATGTCAGACTAGAAGGTATGCTGAACGCAATTACGTGTACTAGAACGCTTAGAAAAAACCGTCAAATGAATTGGTGTTAATGATAAAACATTCGCGGGCTGTATTCTTTTTCTTATTTCAGTTTATTGTGTCGTGTGATAATATATTACTGTTTTCTCACGTATTTTATGTTATTTGGTAAATATAATTTTGTGTAATAATAAAGCATAATGGAATAAATGAAAGCAAACGCCTGATAAATCTACACATTGATCTCAATTGAATTGACACATTGATCCAAAAAAGTACTCAAGTTATGTATTTTTCTTATAATACGTCTAAGTAAACATTTACAAACTAATATGTACTCATAGCAATCTTATAGTTGTGTACGGGTTACATTAATTTCCATACCTGTTCAAAATAATTTTCAAAATACCAAAACGCATCTCAATAAATTAATTTATGGTATAAGCAACTACCTATATTTTGAAATATTTTATTCTATTGTTTTAAGGTAACTGTGGGACGTGAAGGTGCTTTAAATTTTGCATTTTTTTATTTTACTTTTAAGAAATAGAGGGCACTTTGCTGCTTCTATAGATGTATTATTCATGATAATTCAATCAAAAGAACGCTAGAAAATTGAATTTTAAAATTGTAAACAAATGTGATGTAACTGTGATTCAGGTACACTTTCTTCAAAATCCGTAGTATATTCAATATGTATTGTAAAAAACTAATTTTTCTATATTATATGTTCAAATTTATTGAAAGTTGTACATTTTTTGTACAAAAATTACGGAAAATTTAAATAATTTGTTACAATATTTTGAAAAAAAAATTTTTGATTTTTGAAATGTTAATTATGTCTAGTTTTGCATTTATAAATACTCAATGTAGTTTTTAAATTATAAATCAAGTGGATATAGTACAAAGTAGATTTTGAGGATTATTCTAAATACACAGCTTGCAAAATAGACATTTCGTTTTTCCTAACTGTTTACTGTTAACATTTGAATGTTCATGAATAACTCTATATGTTTATTTCTTTTGGTTTAAATAAATATTCATATGTGTGATTACAAAAACAGAGATTCTTTTGTTATAATTTTTTTTTAAAAAATTTCATTTAAATTAGGCATCAAATTAACTTTGTAAATTCATCCTTACACATAATTTTTATAACAATAAAATTATGTGTAAGGAATTCTGTAATATCCTGTAATGATGATGTTCAAAGTGAAGTAAAAATACTAAGACTTATAGACATAAAACTTTGGTATTTTAAATGGAAGAAGATGTGAATCGTTGATAACACGTCTTGATGAAGTAGGGAAAGCATAATTAAAGAGACTTCTAAAGAATCTGGAATTTTAAACTTACGTTTTAAAAACTGAGAAATGATGAAAAATAATCCAATTAACAATGGTATGTCTTTATATTGTATTAAAATATATTATTTTACAAATCATAGATGAAAATAATTCTTAATATAAGAATAAAATGATTAATGAAAAAATTAATGTCATTGGGGTAAAAGCATGGAGCTATATCAATTGTTATAATTTCTAACTAGATCTATTCCGAAATGCTGAGTTAGTGTAAAAATATAGTACAAAGCACCCCACGCTTTTACCCTAATGACATTAATTTTTTCATTAATCATTTTATTCTTATATTAAGAATTATTTTATTTTTTTTACTTTTTAGTTCGATTCACTGTAAAAGCGTGTTTTTTAGTTTTTTTAAACTATAATTTATTTTTCATTTTTTAGTTTGATCTACAATAAAATTTATTTTTTAGTTTTTTAAACTATCATTTATTCATTGTTGAGTTTATCCTTGAGTTTGATATTAGGAGCCAGAATTAAGTGACTGCTGGAATTAAACTTGCTCTTCAATGGATATTAATTAACGAGTCTGAAGGGTATTTATTTTCTCCGTTTGCCGGGCCTCGCATGAGTCCCGTATCGTTATATTTCAAAGATTCGTCTATATTGATACAGGTCTAACTAATAAAAGTGTGTTAAGAAGAAATATTAAATATCAATCGTACTATCACCTTTTAAACGTATTGCTTCAAGGATTGATAGAAAATTTAATTATAATGTTAGTTCATATAATCACTTCTACAAGCAAGCGCGAGTGATGAGCAATTAAACTCTTTTCTAAGACAGTATTCGTAGATGTTTCTTAAAAGGTTCAGGTTTTAGATCAGGTTTCTTAAAATAATTTATTCAGATTCAAAAAAACATGGTACTATCTGTTGTAATAAACGTAAAAGTATACTTCCATTTAAAAGGTTTTCTTTGATTAATTCAGCAAGTTTTGTTTTTACTTTCAAAGTTCAAGGTCGGCTGAAGTGGAGAATCAGTTGCTTAGGTAAAATGAATTTTGAAAAGCAGAATGTGTCTGAGTTCAGCAGTTAGAACATAATTTTTTTTTTCACATGCACGAGCTTTTTTTTATTTCTATTTTTAGAAAGACTAGATAATTGTTTATCTTATGGAAAGAATTGGTGACGCACCCGCCTCCCCTTTCTCACATAAAGAACACTTTTTTTGTTTATTCTAATTCTATTAACCGCAAGCGTGTTTTCAATTTTGGGGTTATACCTTAGTCTTTTAATCGCCAAATCTGGAATTAGTTGCCAAATTCGAAAATGGTATACGCAATTAGTCGCTAATTCTGGAAATGGCATGCGCAATTAGTCGCCAAATCTGGAAATAGTATATGAAATTAGTCGCCAAATCTAAAAATCCTTATTCCTGAGGATCCTAATCAGGACAATGGAACAAAATTATGAAATTATTGAATTGTCATCGGTTCTTGACAAGTGTGCGAAATTTCGAATTAATTTGACCTTTTTAAGTGGGTCAAAATCGAGTTCCAAGATTCCGTTACATGCAAGTGAATCTTATAAAAGCGTGTTAATATCTTTATTTGCAATTTTTTCAAAACGCATTTTTTGGTGATTCCGGTACACTTTCCTCAAAATCTACTTTACCTATAGTGCTGATATTTTGCAGATTACAAGAATAACAAATTTTTAACAAAGTGAATGAATTCGTTTTCAAATAAACATTCAGAAATTTCAGATATGGCATAATTTCTGAATAAAATTTAAAGGAAATTTGAATCACTAAACTAAATTTTTTTTTAATTTTTATAAATTTATAGTTTAAAATTTCATTTCGTTCATTTTATGGATTGTTATATTTACGAAAACTCCGTGAAATTTTATAGTTATATATGCAGTAGATTTTATGCAAAGTGTACCATGCTTGAAAATAAAAGAAATAGTTATTGATTAATTATTGCTCTTACAGATTTATTTGTAACTTAAAATGAAATTCTTTACGTTAACAAGTACATGAATATACAAATAATTCAACGTAAAAATTTTATTTCCGTTGCTTTAAATTTAAGTAAGTGAGAACCATTTAAAGTTGGTGCAAAAAAAGTTCATTTTACCGTCTCACAGACGTCCCAGTTACCTTAATATTTCAAATGATAATTTAAATTTCGTTGAGCAGCTTAGAAATCTCAGAAATAAAATTTTAGACTCGTTCTCTAACTCCATATAATAGATGTTACTCCGCAGATATTTTAAATTAAACTTTCCAACCAATAATTTCTTGTTTTTCCTACCATCCACGTTAATAACATTCATATTATTTCAGATGAAAAAAATTCAGATAAATTCAGAATTTTAAAAATAATACATCTCCTCATAAATGTAATTTATATTACTTTTATATAGATACACGAAGCAAATTACCACAATATATCGGCGAATTTTATGGATTCCTTCACAACACCCTCTGGTGGGTTTGAAAAGATGGTTTATTACATGTATTGCAACCCTAATCGCAATTCAGTCATTCGATCAAACAATGTGAACTGCACCTCGTTAGGAAGACCGACAACTGAAGTGGGAGCTTTCAAATGTGGAGAAATTAAGGATTTCACCGAAGAAACAGTAAGTTTTTTGCCTTATTCAAACTATTAGAACTAGAGCCTCTAGAGTTTAAAGAAAAATGTATAAATATAAATAGATGTAAGTGTAGCTGTTCAGGGACGTCTTAAGGAATAGGCCAACTGGCCCGGGCCCAGGGTCTTACCCTTGGGAGGGGGGGGCTCGTTTCGTTCTGACTCGTCCTTAATAAGATCATGATCTGAATAATTTTAATAATCGAATATTATTCTGGAACATTTTCTCTTAAAAATTAAGAATTTCAATTGGCAACAGTAGCATGGCCGCTGTTCATGCCTAAGACTATTGACCTAATACCATAAACGATCAGTCAAATCGTTTAGTCGAAATGCTGCTTCGGTCGAGCTGGTTTGTGCCGAGATTTGCGAGATTGTGAGCCATACATATTTATTTGTTTCAAATTAACGTTTGTACGAGTATTTGACAATGCATGCTGTATACTGTCTACTTTAAAAGTCAGAGGTAAGGCCTACTCTTAAATAGAGCCCCAGAGCTTCAAAAAATCTTAAGATGTCTCTGGACCCAGGACCTCAAAATATCTTAAGATGTCTCTGGACCCAGGACCTCAAAAAATCTTAAGATGTATCTAAACCAGGATCTCAAAAAATCTTAAGATGTCTCTGGACCAGGACCTCAAAAAATCTTAAGATGTCTCTGGACCCAGGACCTCAAAATATCTTAAGATGTCTCTGGACCCAGGACCTCAAAAAATCTTAAGATGTCTCTGGACCCAGGACCTCAAAAAATCTTAAGATGTCTCTGAACCCAGGCCCTCAAAAAATCTTAAGATGTCTCTGAGCCCAGGACCTCAAGAAGTATTAAGACATCCCTGTAGCTACCACGTATACATAAATGGTACTTACATATTATACCGTCGACCAATTCTGCCAAATCAAAAGACGTCGCCAAACGAGGCAGCCAAAAGTGGAAACCGTTCCGTGGATGTTTGCACACAGTAATAATAATGACGACGGTATTTGGTGACATTTTTTAAATTGGCGATGCCTTTTAGTTTTGTGAAATTGGTCGAAATAAGTATCACATAAACATATTACTATTTTAGCACGGTTTTATCTAATTAATTGTATTCAGTTTTTCACCTAATCACACAATTACTTATTGGCGAAAAGTGTTATGGAAAAGCTAATATGAAAATAAAATTTCTATTTTCAAATTATTTCAATAATGGCTACATAGCTACAATTAATTGAACTTACATATTACACCATACTTCATGAGGGCTATGAAATTCATTTAATATGTATCAGCCCCTTTAATTTACACGTGTTTTAGAATAAAATCGAAACTCAAATATATAAAAAAATTTCTACCAGATACGAGACTTACCTCCAATGTAACGGTAGTATTCATAAAAAATAAATCCATTTTTAAATTCTTTCTCAAATTTTGTCTCCTCTTATGTTTATTGTATCATTTTCTTTCAGATGAACACGGAAAATATCCAGGGATTCAGAAATATTTATATAATTGGTTTTGTAGTTTTATTCACTAAATTTTTTTTTATGCAATCTAATTTGTAGTTTAGTTAAAAATATTTAAAATATTTAAAAATTGGACGTCGTTAATTTTTTTTTATCTTTCCTTTTCATTATTATATTTTTCAATTTACGACAAACAATGAACGAATATACCAACTATTTGTTAATAAAAATGTTCGAAGATATATAAAAAGTACTAGTATTTTTTTCTTGTTGGTCATTCTCATTCCTGTCATATAAATATTTCTTTTGATACAGTTAATGAAATTTTCACTATATATCTGAAGGCTCTGTCATCAGATATGAAATGAAGCAATTTCACACAGAAAATAAAATTTAACTAATTTAAAACTGCTCGTGATAGAGAACAGCATTTGAAATAAAATGTGTTATCTTTCAGGTACCCATGAAAAACTGGCAATATTCATTTTCATACCTTGTGAGCACAACCCCTGTTCATTGCTCCTCAGTCGCAATGCTCGTCGCATCATCTTCATCAACAACGACTTCGACGGATTCATTTACAATGCGAGGGTGGCTTAGTGAATATGTGGTAAAAGAGATCTCCTTTGCTTTGTTTTTTTCTACAACATTAGAGAACATTAGTATTTTAAATATAATTTGCGAGTTTTATTGTATACTAATATTTATTGATAGATAAAAAATTCATAGATAACTTTTTCCAACTATTTTCTTTTATGATTTGCTGTAACGTAATATGCTTTTTAATAAAATTTTCGTTCTTGAAAAATAAAATTTCTCCTAGAATTTTTTTTAAAGATAAAAAAAATTGATCGAGTGGGGGGGACTCCCACGAGATGTCGCGTGGGAAGCTAGCAATACACCCGGTTGTCCAGTGCACGTGACGTAGTTGAACATAGGAAACACTCCGACCGAAGGTGGCGGGTCGTTCGAGGGTGGCCATGGATCTCCTGCTTCGAAGTTCACTTGGGCTTTCGCCGACCACTGAACTTTTGGGCCGTGGGTAACCTAGTGGTTAGAGCAACGAAATCCATACCGGAGGGCCTGGATTCGATGCCCGATGCCCCCCAAATACCTCCGAGTATACACGGAGCACGTGCTCGTTAAATGAGTGGGTCCGAAAGTCTTGTGGGCTGTCGCAGCGGAAAACACGGGTGCAGGATGCTGGAGAATATTTCCCTCCCTTACAGCCCAGGCCTAAATTGTGGAGCTGGATATAGATGGGGAACCATCTATCGTGCAGAAGTCTAACCTGTCTCAGGCTCTGGTAACTTTCCTTCCTTTCGGGAAGATCACACCAACAACAAAATTGATAAAAAAATATTTTTAACCAATCTAGAAGTATTGTTTCTGTCAGAATTATTATATGTATTAGAGTTGAATGTTTTGGAATGAAGGCCTCATTTCGGAAGCGGAAGATACGCACTTTTTTAAAATGATTGCATCCATTTAGAATCTTTGCAACTCAGAAAGGGTTATAAATTGTACCATAAAAATCTATAAATACAGGGTTGTTCCAAACAAACTTTAAGGGTAGGTATAGGACATTGTAAAAACCATTTATTGTATTGAGATGTATGGGCGCAAGTGACGCGGTAAGGCACAAATCCAAAAAATAAGGAAAGGAAAGGAAAAATGTTTATTGAAAGCGTTGTCTGCAAGCTTAAAGTTTACAATAACTCTTCATAACTGTTCAGCACATGAGCCATGAAGTCCAGCCACAACTCGCATTGCTGTTCTACCCACTGGCAGTCGGAGAAGATTGTCTGCTGGATACAAAGCTTGTACTCGCTGAAAATGGAAGAGGTGTAAGCGATTTTCGTTTAACACTCTATAAACGGTATGATGACTAACAATTTCGTGAAGAGCAACAGCTCTTGTACTTGACTCTGGTCTTACAGCCAAAACGTTTTCGATGTTTTCTTCCAGGCTTGAACTGCGTACAGCTTTTTGTTGACTAGCATCATGTCCGGTGACGTGGAACAAAAGTGTTTCGCGAAGTTGACGATGTAACAGCCGAAAAATTCCGGCTGTCGATCATGATACTACGCGTGATACATTCGTAGCGCAGCTCTGCCGTTACCATGAACATGAACGTACATTTGCATTTTCGGCGTATGCAAAATCTTCCATCGTAAACGTCAGCGCAATTGTAAATGGAGCTCTTCCCTACTGAGATGCATCATGTTGAACGGTGGCTAGACATCTACTCCCCCTTACCAGCCCCGAAACCAGCCGATAACTCCATTTCTCTTTTCTTTTATTTCCCCTGTTTTCACCTCACCGCGTCACTTGCACTCTCTCATACATTCTTATACGATAAATGATTGATACAATTTCATGTATCTACCCTTAAAGTTTGTACCATGAATTTGGGATCCCCCTGTATAAGTTAAATAAAATAATGGCAGTTTTATTCGATTTATTTACTGTGCTAAATTTCATATAATCTATTGCAGCACACACAAGCACATTTAATTTTAGAATCAGTTTAATGAGACAAATGTACCCACACACTTTTATTCAATTTTTTTTTAAATCAGGAGTGAGATTGCTTGTTGAAATTTTCATCACAGCTTGCAAGTTAATATCAAACAACTTATATCTATATTTACTCTTGTTGATCTTCATGCAAAAAAAAAACTTTGCTCATAAGCATGCGTTGACTCAAATTTCGAGAATATTTTCTGTGTATTTGGTTTTCTGACTCTCTTGGCGGACCCCTATTGGCCCACCCCTGACGCATATTTAAGTATACTAAACAATGACACTGAACAGGAAGAAATTGTATTGGAAATGGGTCAAATCGAACAGAATTTTAAAAGGATTGGTTGGCAGATTTTTTTTTGTGTGAAGTATTTTTTTTAAAAAAATATTTTAAATACTGTATTATTAAATTCGGGTTTTTCTTCTTAGCATGCTTAAAAAATAAAGCGTACCAGTTTTCCGATCGTTGTAACAGTGTAATGAGTCAATTCGTTTTCTTCTTACTAACAGTCCTCTTGTGTGGAAAAATAGGTCTTTAAAATTTATTCTATTGAAAGCCTTCCTCCGAAGAAGATGTGATTATGTAAATTAAGACTTGTATATAAATATTAAACTTTCGAGTTAAGTGAGGAAAGAGGTTAGACTGTTAACGGATAGCAGTGATTGATTAGCGTGAAACTAGGCAAGAGAACTTCATTACTTATTTGATTAAGTTGACGATTTGGTCAATTAAGCGTTAAATTTGGATTAGAACGAATTGAATAAGAAAGCGTATTGCCTAGACGTAAGAGATCCAATTTAGTGTTAATTCTCCTAATTTCTCGTCAACCCCGCGTTTGCTTCATATATTTAGTAATTGGTGTATTTCTTAGTTTGGAGTTTTTGAATTTGTGTCGTAATTGAGAATTCTTAATAACTCTTCTGACTATGGCTAATCTTCCTTCCTACCCTCTCACACTAAAATTTTTGTAAAATTAACCATATATATTGTATACATGTTTATTATAGTGTTAATAAATCATATTAACATTACATTCGATTTCTGGAAAAGACGAACACATTTTGGAAAATGTTTCCACAAAACTAAAAGTTGTCTTCCAAATCTCATTTAGCAGTTACAAAGAATTATTCAAAAGTAAAAACTCAAAATTTACTATTTACCTGCATTTTTCTTGTGAATTTAATGTATAAAAGTGTATTAATTCAATAGAGGGGAATTAAATTGACTCAGAGACAAAAATTCTTCTTTACAATTGTATCTAATTTGAAAATATACCTTAATTTTTTTTAAATAAAATTAAAAACGAATAGATAAAAATTTTTGAAGTTATTTTTAGATTTTTCCTAATTTATGCAATGATTACGTAAATTAAATGTTAGGATCAACCTAATATATAGATCTTTCAAAATCTGAACAAGATTACAACATGCAGCTGTAAAATAGTATCAACTTCGATTGTAAATATTGCTAATTTATATATGTATATATATACACACACATTTATCAGCAAAAATATGTAACATGAAAAATATTTACTGCGTGTCTACAATGGGCTCTTATGTTTTGTTTCAGATTAGCATACCTGAAAATGTTCTCATCATCTATGTAGAAATTATTGGTTCATCGAGAAAGTTCAAAGTTCATGCTCAGATTTCCGGTCCTGGACTTACATCTCCCGTTTTGATTGAACTACGAGATAATGGAAATGGAGGTGAAATTATTTAGTTTTATCTACAGGGTGTCTGGGCTTAAAGTATCCAAAAGTTATGGCTTATTATTACGGAATTACCCATCAGAATATAATAAACTGTTCCTCTGTGGATTGGAAACCCCCTTCAAGATTTCTTGGGTCTAATCCGATTTGCCGCACTTACGCGCATTATTCGGCTATCTCAGACGATAAACTTGTTACGCTGACTTCATTAATAAAGATGTGAATGCCCCAGCAAAAGGTGCAGTGCGTACTTTGGTTAACGGAATTTAAATCAGTCATACGTCTGCAGCGACGTGTTCGAACAGAATGGAATGTGTCGATCCTCTGACATCAAAATCTATCCGCCAATGTGAAAGAACTTTAAAAGAGACGGGAACTTAGGTACCTCCAACTGGTTAAGGAACTGGTTCGTAATCGAAGACACTGTTAATCGTGTGCGCGATTCATTTTGTAGGGGTCCTGATAAGTCTATTAGGCAAGCCAATAACGACATTCCATTTTGTTCAAACACGCCACTGCACACGCGCGACTGATTTAAATTCCGTTAACCAAAGTACGCACTACATCTTTTCCTGCGGCGTCTACATCTTTACTAATGAAGTCAGTGTGATAAGTTTATCGTCTGAGATAGCCGAATAATGCGCACACGTGCGGCCAATCACACAAGACCCAAAAAATCTCGGAAAGGTTTCCAATCCGCGGATGAACAGTTAATTATATTATGTTGAGTAGTTCCGTAATAATAAGCCATAACTTTTGGATACTTTAAGACCGGACACTCTGTATTTATAGAATAATTATTAAACACATTTTGACATAAATGTGCTTTTAATACTTTTGATGACTGGGAGTTGAATTGTCTTTCTCTAAATCAAGAATTTTAATAATTAAATAGAATTATTTTCGAAAATTCGCATTTTCCTTAGTTCATTAACAGTAGCTAGTTTTTGTTAATATTAATTTCAATTTTTTTTTCGTGAAATTAACAAGGAATAAATGTTCCCATGTAGAGATATATTGTAATTTAAGCCTCTTTTTTGACCCTGCAAAAGCAGAGCGTTGGAAGGTATGAGTCAACTGGGTCCGACCTTAAGGTCTCGGCCTCGAGAAGGGGGCTTGTGTCGTTCTCGACTCGGCCAGAATAAGATCATGATCCGAATAATTTTAATCGTCAAATGTGATTCCTGTACATATTATATGAAAAACTAGAAATGTCGAAATATATGCCAACTGAAAAAAGTGGCAAGCAGGACCGCATCAATAAAACGGGATCCCCAAGATACAGGGACCCCAACATCTGTAACAACAGTCCCACTAACAGGGCTCCCATATCTAAAAAAGGGCCCCGAAGGAATTTTGATACGGAGCCCACTCAAAACTAGCTACGCCAGTGGTGGCAAGACTGCGTTATCATGTCTTATCCGTCGTCCGTGTCTAGGCCTAGGCTTACCACCATGCGCCATCATTACTTATTTAGTCGAAAGGCGGCAGTCGGTCGAGTCGGTTTATGCCTAGATCTGTGAGACTGTGAGTCACGCATATTTTTTTCATACGGATTACCGTTTTTACAAGTATTTGAAAAGTATGCCGTATACTTCTTCTTCAATGGCTCGACAGCCCTGGGTGAGCCCTGGCCTTCTCCAGAAATTTTCTCCAGGCATCTCTACTTTTGGCAACTGCTTTTCCAGTTTTTGACATTTAAAATATCTAGGTCTTTTTTGACACAGTCAATCCATCTTAACGGGGGTCTACCCCGAGGTCTATTTCCCAAGGGCTTTGCCAGAAACATTTTCTTGCAACTTCGATCTTCATGCTATATACAGTCTGCCAAAAAGGATAGCAGGTAAGGCGTATTTTTCCATAAAGGCTCAGGGCCTTCAGAATTCTTAATAGGTCACTGTGCAGAAGAGAAGCACAAAAAGGAAATAAAATAGGCTTGGAGAATACCTCAAACCCAAACGTATTTATTGCAATTGTTACAAAATAAATATTTTCTTTGCACGTTTCTCATTTCGAAGACATACTTAATGTACTGTTAAAAAATTTACATGTGTACCTTAGGTGAAAAGCAGCTACTAGGCGTCAATGGCGTAACGTACACCCCCGCACTGCGGGGGGGGCCAAGACTTCTAGGGGGCCCAAAGTCTGACTGACGCCCTTCATGTAGATTTTCTCAAAATTCGCTTTCGATTTTTTAAAATCCAACTTTTAAGCGATTTTCCAATTGGCGATCTAACGTCATTCAAAATCAAAATTTTAATGCGCTCACATTAGATATCTTTGATCCAATAACCAAATCAAAAAGCATTTTGTTTGATGTACTGTAATCCCAGCGACGAGAGATACTTTTCTTTAGTGGTGTTTTTTCAAACCCAAATTACTAACAAATAAAATAAAAGTCAGATGGAGAATCGGGGATATAATGCTAGGAAGATAAAGAAATCACACTATTATTATAGTATACTTTACATTAGCAGTAGAGAGAGAAAAAAAGACATGATTTACTTTCTACCGAAGTTGCAGAGTAACTTATTGGGGCAACTTTAGTTCCCTCTCCCCCTCATGTATTTCATTTTCTTTTAGCGAATTCGTAAATAAAGTACATCTGTTATGCTTTTTTCACGTGAAATAGTATTACGATACTTGGAAAACCATAGAGAGCATTTAAATAATAATTTGGTCAGATTTATGATTATTCAATCAAATAAAGCATAATGAGAAACGTTTCATAAAATTGCTTTCATATAGAACAGGCATCTCTATTTTTATATTCAATGCACTTAAATTTACGGTGTACCCCTTAACGCGATAAAAACGTTTCCACATCTCACTTCTCGCTTTCATAATTAGAACTGTATTCTTTTTTTATCGGAATTTAATATTCTGGTTCAAAAAATGGTATTTTGTCAATTGGACAAGAAGAAACGCGGCTCTAAAAGGAGTGGAGTTAAAAAACTTAATGTTTCTCAAAAACGAAAATTTCGAAAGGAAAAGGAGTATAATATAAATAGTAAGTGCGCAAAATTGGATAAATTTTTAATATCTGCAAGTACATAATCTTCTGCAAGTACTATTAATAGTAATGCTAGTGAACCTGATAAACAAATCATGGAAATGAAAGTTAAGTCACTAGAAAAAACACAATTTTGAACACTTCAGCTGATAAGGATACTTTATCTAAAGAAAAGGAGTCGTAAAGAATAAGGTAAGCGATATCTTTTTTCTGTCGCAAGAATTTGAAAACGAAAATTATTTTACAGTTTTCGTGTCTTTCTTAATGCATTGTTTTTATTTAAGTTACCAGGTTATCTTTCGACTGTTGTTAGAGAGATTTTCCATTTTAATAAATACCATAAATACTCTCTAATTTTAAAGGTTATTTACTTCGTTTATTCAGACTCAGGTTGATTTTGTATTCAATTATAAGTTTAATGTTTCAATATTTTTAGGTGATGTGTATCGGTACATTATGTTTGATTTTGTAATCCTTTGTAAGATCTGGCTTGGGGCCCAAAACCTGACCTTGCGAGGGGGTGGGCCTTATTATTTTCCGTTACGCCACTGCAGCTATTAAATAGCTCATTATCCTTTTTAAATAATTTTTATAATTACTACTAAAACAGTGAACGCAGACTTTAAGTTATAAATAAAAATATTTAAAAAAATTCCTTTTTTAGCTATAAGACTATAGATTTAAAATCTGGTAAATATGATTTTTTGTTGATCAGAGATATACTAAAAGCTTTTTTTTTTTTGTTAAATTTGCAATTAACTCATTAAAAATTTCTTTATCCTCCAGTCTCTATTGTTTTATTTGCAATGAACGGGTATACCAGCTAATTAGATTATATAGAGATAACAAAATGAAAACTATAATTTATTTAGAAATGATCAATTACGATTTATTTTTAGATCCTGACGTAAAGGCTAATGATGGAATTTACAGCCGTTATTTCACATCCTTATCTAATAAAGGAACTTATACTGTGTCCGTTTCTGCTGAACTTAAAACGGAAACAAGAGGAGCTTCCTTTGTTGAAGGTAATGAAAACTCAACTCTTTTCAAAAAGAAAATTAAAAAAACAAATGTCACACAAATCTCAAAATCAACAAAAATGCCTTGTTTTTCTTCGTCATTAAAATCATCAAATATTATGTAGCCCGAAGTGATAAACTCTCATGCAGTTTCATATAAATAGAAAATTGATAAACGTGAATGGACATGTTTTTCATTTTAAATTGAGAATATAAAGAACCTGGGGTATTATATAGATATTATTCTAAATTTTAAATTTCATCTCAAATTTTGTGTAACGGAAATTTTGGGTTCTTCACTTCTCTGCCGAAAAGGTATTGAGGTCGAAAAAATCGTTTGTAGAGGTTACTACTTCAAAATTACTGTGTGAATATGGTTGATCTTGCCGATAAATTTAGTTTAGTTTTGGCGAGAAAAATAGATGCGACTGGAACACAAAATTCAGAAGGACTTAGGATGATTTGAAGAGAAAACTTAGTTCCAAAAAGATTCTTCTCAGCCTGTATACGGGCTATGAATGAAAGCAACATTGGAGTCAAACATTTGACATTGCTGGTGCGTTTCATTGGTTTCATACGACATTATTATGACAGACTTACATTGGTGTGTTCAATATTTGTATGATTGTGGATTTACATGTGTGAGTTAATTATTCCCAAATAGGAGAAAATAAGCTATAACTAAGAGAGAGATTTGGAATCAATTTCAATTTAATAAGCAAGAACTTGCCTGTTAATTGCTTGAGCTTTTTCTTGAAAGATGATATATGTCAAAAATTATTACATAAAGTAATAACAAATGAATTAACATATATATATATATATATATATATATATATATATTAAATGGAAAATATTTTAAATGTACATGTAATTACGTTATTCACGAAGAATTATATCATTCGAATAAAATATTACCTTACTGAAAGTATTTAATTTTTTAAACTCATATGTATATCTTAGTGTCGAATAATAAGAAATTTCACTTATATAAAGTTTCAGCAAAAAAAAAATAATAATAATAAGTCTCTTATTTTAACTAATATTTTACATTAATGTTATAGAAATGCTTCTAATACATATCTACGAATTATTTTAGGGAAGGTTCAATTTTAATTTTTTATGATAACTGAAATAGTTATGTGATTATGTTTCTTTTAATTAAACATTATTATTGTTATTATTATTTTAACTTCATTTTTAAACTCTTAATAAAAATCAAATCAAGCCTAGAGCAGTTTTAGATCATAGTAAAATAATAAAGCAAAAACTAAACCAAGCAATAAATTAATTACGCTTAAGAATTTAAAACCCTTAAGAAATCAAACTAAGCAAATTTTATATCGTTCTGCTGAATTTAATAAAATTATATTTTTGTTTTTTGAAAGAAAAAAAAATTTCGTTAAAGCAGAATAGTTATTTTTCTTTGATCTATTGAATTCATTTAATATTACAGGAACTCAACGAATTCAGCATAGTTCTTCGCAAAAGAAAGATATTGGATTCTTTTACGTAAATAAACCTGCACCGGATATCGATATACTGCCGCCAAACAGAATAGCAGATTTGAATGTTGTGTCAGTAAATCATGAAAACAGAATGGTCCAACTCCAGTGGACAGCACCTGGAAATGACTACGACTTCGGACAAGGTAATTCTACTTTTAAAAAGATCTCATAAAAAATATTATTAACTATTTCATTTTAAAATCCAAAATTCAAACCGTTTAAAATGAAAAGAAAAACTTTCTATCCTTTCCAAAAATTGATAAAAATAGAAAAATAAGTGTATGGTATAATGAGAAGTTCTAAAGATACTTCAATGTAATTTATATGCATTGGTGAAATTTTCAGTCGATTCAGCAAAACTAATACCTTTTTTAACACGCTTTTATTAGCTTCACCTGTATGAAACGGAATCTTTGAACTCGAATTTTACCCACTTTAAAACGTCAGATAAATTCGAAATTTTGCACACTTGTGAAGGACCGATGACAGTACAATAATTTAATACTTTTGTTCCATTGTCCTGATCAAGATCATCAGAATTAACGATTTCCCATTTTCAGATTTGGTGGCTAATAGATTAAGTTTCAACCCTAAATCGAAAATGCTTGTGGTTAATACAAATAATGATCTTTTTGATGGAAAATATCATTGACTTTTTACACCATCTACCGCATTAAATATTTCAAACTTAGCTCTTCTAGATTTCCTTCAGTTTGTTGATCCTACATTTTGCAAACCAGGTCGTATCGACGCACTGATAGGATGTCAATGGGCATTCCAAATTCTAAAAAAATAAAGCATTTAAGATTAATTCCTCAATGAATAAATGATAGTTTAAACAACTAAAAAAACACTTAATTGTAGATCAAACTAAAAAATGAAAAATAAATTATAGTTTTAAAAAACTAAAAAACACGCTTTAATAGTTAATCGAACTAAAAAGCAAAAAATAATTCTTAATATAAGAATAAAATGATTAACGAGAAAATTAATGTCATTGTGGTAAAAACATGGAAGGCTCGATATCAATTGTTATAATTTCCTACTAGTTCTATTCCAAAATGTAGAATTAGTGCAAAAATGTAGTACAAAGCACCTCAATTAGAATTATTAATTACCTGTAGAATTATTTTTTCCTTTTCTGTTCGATTAACTATAAAAGCCTGTTTTTTAGTTTTGTTGAAACTATAATTTTTGTTGTTGTTGAGTTAAATCAGCGTTGGCAGATCGAGTCTCTTCAGACCTCTACCTTTATGTATGCACTTCTGCTTCTATGCTTATTCAGGGCTCTTGTTGTTATTGTTTCAAATCCCCATGGAGCAGGAAAGCCTATACCAAGTCAATTTGACCTTTCCGCATAAGAATGTCACCAAGCCGGTCTTGATCTCCAAACAGCTGTCCCAGAGAAATGTGCCAGCAGTCCAGAAGATGAGAAGGAGAAGCAGCGAGAGAGCAGGGACAGGTAACGAAAGACTTTACCCCCCGCTTAAAGGTCATACCACGCAGGTGACCACTTCTAAAGCGCGCCAAGGCTGTTTGAAGAGCTCTGGATCCCCTGCACTGTAACGATAGACCAGGACTCTTAGCTGCGTACCAGTGGTGAGCAGGAGGCTTTCGCCAAGTCAGATTATTTTTAGCTTTGTGGAGGGAATGAATTTCAGAGTGGCTCAAGACGGAGGAAATGGGGTTAGGGAGATCACAACCCCTACCAGCCAGCTCATCAGCTGCCTCGTTCCCAGGCACACCCACGTGCGATGGTATCCACTGAAGACACACTTGTTTCCTCTGATTAAGCCTAGCCAATTTGGATATAATAGCTAGAACAGTACTGTCCATGATCTTCGGCCAATTCTTCAGATATTGGATGGAGCTTCTGCTGTCTGTCAGGATCCAGACGGTGTCCTTATTAGAGTTGAGAGCATGATCGAGAGCACCACTGATAGCGATAAGTTCCGATCTAAAGACGGAACAGTGGTCAGAATTCCTTATGCTGATTTTAACATCACTCCCGGGAGTGTTACTAAATATACCACTCCCTGCTCTACCCGCATCCGAACGACTACCATCTGTATAAATAATCAAGGCTTGATCGGGTATGTCATTTATGACATAAATGGCTCTTTGATTCCTTTTTTATATCTTGTTTCACTGACACACACACACACACACACACACAACTTGGCTTCTTTTCTCACGAAAGTATGCCGACCTTTGAGTTACACAAATCAGTTGTTTAGATAGTCATAAGTAATCAATGCGCGTACTCTAAGCTTAGTATATTTGGAGCTGCTCAGTATGAAAATCACAGATTTCAAATTGGACAATAGGCTGTTAAATTATTGGAATCCAACCACTGCTATTGTAAAATATAAATAAATAAATCAGAAAAATAAATTACATGGGTGTAGATGCATATTTAAAAAGCGGAACAGGCAAAGAAGTCATTAAAATTCTATAACAGATAGAAAGAAAACTGCAAATCGTACTTCAACACGACGAGAAGGAAAAATTAGACTTTCTTAAACACGAGCGAACATTGTATTTATTGTCAAAGTTGATTGGCGAGAAAGTTGCCACTATTTTGGTTTATATTAGTAAAGAGAACTAAGAGAGAGCTTAAGAGAAAATAAAAGCATTAATTGCGAATAAGTACGAACCCTCTCCTTTAGTTTACTTAGAGAATTTTAAGAAAAGGAAACGGACTCTCAGGGCATAAGTTTTCCTTGCCTTATATAGTATACTTCCTTATATAAACGGTATTTACATATTATCGCAATGGTATTGACGACATTATATGAAAGGAAGCACATGGTTGCCAATTCAGCGCATTCGACACATGGGAAATCAGGGTTGCCAACTTGGTGAGTTAACTTGAAGGTTGGCATTGTTGCGTAGGATAGCGATATATTTATTAATATAATCTATATAAATAATTTATACATCTGAATATTTTTTGATTATTAGAACTGCGACATTTGAATCGTATCTTCTTCTTTTTCATAAGCTCAACAGCCCTTAACAGGTCAATGCTGACTCGCTGATCCTCCTCCATTTGATTCTATCAGTCACGAATGCCTTCCATCGGTTTATTCTAATTTTAAATCGTATCTACTCAAAAATAAATATGAATATATACGACATTATTCAAACATTGCTCTTTGCAGAAAATGAACGTAATAAACAAATCCATCGATGAATGGGTACGAAAAAAAGAACTACTTTACGCCCGCATGCGAAAAAATGTTGAAAGAAAACATAGAACATCCGAACAATTGGATTCTCTTGCCCATAATAAATTAGAAGTTTTCGCCTCAATCGTGTGTTCATAAGCACACACGCAATTTTTTTCGTGGTGAAGGCAGGAATTAGTGTATGGTGTTTAGTTATATAAACAATAAAAAAATGTGCCTTTTTTTAAAGCATACTGGACATAAAAAAATGACCGCTTAAGGGGTTAAAAATGAAAAGGGTTTTACAGATGATCTGTTCGCACAGATGATCTAGTATATGATCCTCCCCAAAATTTGTGTGGAAGATCTTCTGGGGAAGAGGGGGGGGGGAACTAATGATAGAATTCAAATGAAATCTGAAGAAATGCTGTTTAGAACATGCTTTATGTAATTATGGGGGGGGGGATGGCTTCAGTAACGAAAAATACTTTCTTAAAAAATTGATTACGTATGTTGATAAGTTAATACATTATTTAGTTCTATTTTATGTATTAACATTAATATCAGTTTTGTCTAGCTGTAAGGAAAGTAATGTAATTTATTAAAAGTTTTCCATTAATTTTGACGATGTACTATAAATTTAAATCTTTTAATTATTTAGGTGTATGAAATGAAACTTTTATTCTAAAAAAAAAGTTGCATAAATCCTTCAAAATCAGTGTCAGGATGCGAGTTTTCGAATAATTAATAAAATTCGCATTCACTCATTCTGATGCCTGAATGCACATGATCATCTTACAGGGAAGATGATCTTCTCCAGGGCAGAATTCTTCCTCCAGAGCATGAAACATAGATCGATCACGAGCCGTATATACAAATCTGTCTTCCCGCTCATTTTCCATTAAAAAAATGGCGCAGTAAATCTGACTAGCACAGACAGTATACAATATAAAAATGTGTTAGCTTCGGAGAGGGTTACTAGAAATAAAATAATCGTCCTTGGCGTCTGGCATTTTACTTTATAGCAATTTGATTGGAAAATATTGCAAGATGTTCAAAAATTACAGTGAATTAAAAACTTTTTCTTTTCCAATTCGCCAAACATACGGGTTTCTATTTTGGGGTAAATTTTTGAAGAAAAAACCTACTTTAGGTTTATACATATATCACCATATACTTGGAAATGAACGGTATTTGTTTTTTTTAAACGCAATTGCTATATTTTTGGATATGCTTGAATCGAAAAATTCTAAATTCAAAAATTGTACCATTTTTTCAGCTTCTGCTTACGAAATTAAATACTCTCAACAACCGTCGAGTCTTTCAGATCTGTATTTCAATGGAGAAGAAAATTCCATATTTGAAACAGCCAGTGCCTTAAGTCCAAATGTCAGTGGAGATACAGAACTCTATGAATTTTATTTTCCCGAAGCGTACAACAGTGAGGTCTATTACGTTGCACTTAGAGCTGTTGATGTTCATAATAACACAGGAGGTATTTCAAATATAGTTCAAATATATCTCAATCAGTCAAATACAGTAATCACAGACAAAACAGTTAGTTCTACAGAAAGTACAAAGCCAACTCCTCCAGAAATTCAAACCACGAATAATTCAACAGATGGTACAGTCCAGACATCTGATGCCAATGAAATCACAAGTACAATAAATGATAACATAAGTACAGTTTCTCCACAACCAAAAGATAAAGAGGAATTTTTTGATGAAAAAACCATCATTATACTATCATCAGCAGGAGGTATTTTGTTGCTTATAATAATTATCGACATAATTATTTGTTGTTGTTACATAAAGAAAAGAAAAAGATCTTCAGGATCAAAGAAACTTTCAAGAAAGGAATCTCTAAGACCTCCTTATAATATGAATATCGCATATCAAGAAGACTCAAACTCAAGTGGCAATACTGATAATTTCACTAGAGTTTCCACAAGTACATTAGCTGATCCCAATGAGTATACTCAACCTCAAACAAGAAACAAAACGAGCAGTCCCAGTTATTCCTACCACACTTCTAGAAGTATTGAAGATAAAGCAAGAAAGGATTCGAGAGAATTAGGTTTCAAATTAGTGCAAACTCATCCAGCGTATGCAAATTCATCTTTGTCTCATTACAATGCTAGACTTCGAGAAGTTGATACCGAATCAGAGACAGAATTTAAATCGCCGGTACCACAACCTCAGACACCTACTAGTATCAAAGGTGCTCAAGTCTATCCGTTAGGCGTGGTGTGATGCAAAAATAAAGTACTAAAGTGGAGTAATAGATTTGCAATGATATTCTTTCAGTTTCTGCAGAGTGGATTTTGAGAAATTGTATTGGGTGAAAATATAAACATCTGATGGCTATGAAATCTGAAAAGCATGGAATAAAATATTCCAGTACACGATTGTCTCCCTAAGTTACTTTTTTAAACAAAAAAATCAGAAAGTAATAAAATCCATAAAGCACATATTAAATCGGAGACTACATAATGATTGTCTGCTTTTTGAATACTGAAAAACCTTCTTTAAGCAATCAGGTTTTCAGAAAGTAAAACAGCATGACAAGTAAAACTAATAATGAAAAAGTACGCTAAACTAGTATACATAAAATTAAATCCTATCATACTTTTTTTTTAAAAAAAGGATTCTTTTTTTTTTAATTAATTAATATTTTTTGAAAATATATCTAAATTTTTTCAAGCATTAATATTTCTTGCAATATTTAGTTGATGATATCACTTACATTCATCTATAAAATTACTTCCTATCTATTTAAAAATGTAATGATTTATAATGAAGAAATAAATACGCACAATGTTTTATAACAGTTATGTTTATACCACAAAAAATTGTGTTTTTTATTTGAAACTGCATGTAATTATTAAAAACCGAAAATAAATTCTACTATTTATTGTATTGTTTTCACTACATTCATTCCAACATTCATTCACTACATTACTATCCAATTTTTGTACATTCATTTTCATTTGTATGGTACATTTTTTGCAGAAGTACATATTAAAAACTTATATCAAATTGTCTCATGAATGTTATGATTTTCAAAAAAAAATATCTCTTCAACACAATTTTTTATTTCATGGGGAAAGCCTTTCTTTAGCTCAAAACACTTGTTTAATCATTGGGAACTAAATTACAGCAAAATTATTACCCTACAGTGGTTACCCATATAGCTCATACTAGCTGGTACACTCGTTCTTCGCACGGGTGAATTGCAAATTAAACACACAAAAAAAGCGTTTTGCATATCTCAGCGGAACAAAAAATCATATTTGTTAAATTTTAAGTCTGAAGATCCAATAGCTGATAAAAAAAAGGATTTTTTTTTATTCATTACGCCCCGTAACTCTCGTGGATCGATTTCTGAAAACACCTTCCTAAGCTGTTCAGCAAAAGTAACACATTAAGCTTTAATGAAAGCTTGAAAAAGTGTAAATAATTTATATATGGATGTGTAATATGTTAATATTACTTTCTAATATATTTATTTTAAGTTAAAATTGTAATATTCACAAGCAACGCCGTTCCTTACATTATAATGGCGATTCAATGGAAACATATCGAAATGTTGGCAATAGAGCCAAGTTGGCATCGTTTTTGGCGATCATATTGGCAACTTGGCGATTGATTAAACGGTGAAGAAGTTGAATTACTTAGCACCACCTAGTGGGGAGCTGCAACAAAGATGATAGCACAAAAACCTTCTCCACAAAAAAATACATTAACATACCAATTTTCATAGTGATCGGTGTTGGAGTGAAGCGATTTCATATATACAAACATCCATTTATATATAGAGAGAGATAACAATACTAAAACTCATACACTCTTATACAATGTAAAAATTTTAAAAGAGACAGATTTATCAATTTTTACACAAGTACAGAAAACAGCAAAATAATGTTGACACTGATAACGAGTTAAAATTTTTATACATTGAGCTTGTCTCCTTCCATTCTAAGTTTTTCATTTGAGAAAAATTTGTGAATTTTACTTAGAAAACTTCATCTTTCTTCAAAAAAATTGATGACAATCAACTTTGATATCCGTTCGCTTTAAACCTTTTGAAAAAAAAAGACTTTAATAACCTAGTATATATAAATGTAATAATCATTACCCTGAAATAAATTCTTGTATTTTTGAAGCTCGTACACTTATTTCTTTTTATAATCTGTTCATTATAAATAAAAAATATTTATTCACTAACCTAACACATTGAAGATAAATTTTCTTTTTCTTTTCCAACAGCAAAAAAATACGAGATTTACTTCACGGAAGATTGGAAAGATCTCCAAGATTCTATGCTTACAAAAATACAGTCAAAAATGCTGGAATACAAAGGAACACCTAAGCAATCAGGTGAAAGAGAACTTACAGCTTTCCAGTTCCCTGACCAATCAAAAAACACTATTTATTACATAGCATTGAGAGCAATAGATGCTTCTCAAAACAAAGGACTACTATCTAACATGATTCAGGTTGTGATTAGTATAGAAAATGATCCAACATCAAACATCACAGGAGGTAATATCACAGGAAATGGCACCGAGACTTCCACTGAGAGTATTAAAATAGTTTCAGAAGCTGATGATTACTCGAAGTGTTATGTAATCATAGGGGGGCTGTTAGGAGTCATTTTATTTATCTTAATCATCAACATTGTAATATGGGCCACATGTTTTCGAAAATACAAGAAGAGGTGTGAAGAGTCCCCAACTAGTACACATGAAAGGAGGATTCCAGAAAAAATCAAAGCCGATTCAGATGAGACTGTCATGAAAGACAGAATAGCTAATCACCATTCATATTCGAATCCAGCAATGGAAGAATATTCTACATCCCGTGACAGGAATGAAATCAAGTCAAATGTACCTTCCCCACAGCCATCAGTGACATACGCCCAAGTCAACAAGAGGGAAAAGAGTAATAGTAATATTTATCCAATGAGAATGATGAATAATACCAATTTAAAACCTGAATACTCGATACACAAAGAAAGTGATTTGGGCCTTGTTTAAACATGAAGTCTGTAAAAAAAACATTCATTAAATATGTATTTGTAGCTTTGTAACTAAAAAGTATATCATACATACAAAAAACAACTCACGCTTTATCTGCGTTTTATCATCAAAAAAAAAAATTTTAATGAAATAACAAACTGAAAACTTTTGTTTGTATACATCAGTGGTCTTCAAACTGTGTTCCATGGAACTCTGGGGCTCCACGAGGCATTCCCGGGGGTTCCATGAGCCACAAAAAAATCAAAAAGAAACTTATAAATGTGTTTGCAAAATGGATTCACGTTCTGTAAAATGTTTTTATACTCACAAGAATTTAAAGCTGATTCCTGTCATTGAAACTGGGAATTTTATTCATACACAAAGATCTTACTTTGAAATACTCTTTTAAACTTATTATAATATAATAAACTAATATTAAAACGTTTTATCTATATATATACAGAAGAAAAGCGAGAGAGAGAGAGACTGACTGATTAATCACGATATCTCTAGAACTATTCAAGCTACAGACTTGAAATTTGGTAGACATGTTCCTTTCATAGAGTAGACATCAGCTAAGAACGGATTTTCCGAAATTCAAAATAAAAGGGGCGTTGCGGGGGGGGGGGGTTATAAATAATTGTTTCCATGTTTAAACTACTCGATGTACAATCTTGAAATTGGGTAAGCAAATTCCTTTCATAGAGTAGAGATCCGCTACAAAATGAGTTTGGTGAAAATCGACCCTCAAGTGGCGTTGCGGGTTTAGGGGGCGTTATAGATGATTATTTCCATTTTTAAACTATTTGACGTACTGTCTTTAAATTTGATAAATAGATTGCTTTCGTAGAATAATGGTCAGTTACAAAACGGGTTTTGTGAAAACAAACCTCTAAGTGGCGTTGCGGGGGATTAAGGGGCGTAATAGATAAATATATCCGTTTTTAAACTACTTCACCTACCTGCTTGAAAACTGGTAGGAAAGTTTCTTTCATGGAGTAAATATCCGCTTCAAAATGGATTTTGGGAAAATTGACCCCCAAGAGGTGTTGCGGGGGGGAAGGGTCAAGGGGCGTTATAAATTCCGATTTTTAAACTATTAGACGCACAGTCTTTATATTTGATAAATAGATTTCTTTCTTAGAGTAGAGATCAGCTATAAGATGGGTTTTGTGAAAACAGACCTTTAAGTGGCGTTGCGGGGGATTAAGGGGCGTAATAGATAAATATTTTCGTTTTTAAACTACTTGACCTACCTGCTTGAAAGTTGGTAGGAATGTTTCTTTCATGGAGTAAATATCCGCTACAAAATGGGTTTGGGGAAAATTGACCCTCAAGGGGTGTTGCGGGGGGTTAAGGGCAGATATAAATAATTATTTTTATTTTTAAACTATTAGACGCACAGTCTTGAAATTTGGTAAGCAGATTCCTCTCATAGGATAGAGATACACTACAGAATGGGTTTCGTGAAAATCGACTCCCAAGTGGTGTTGCCGGGCTTAATTATTGATAATTATTTCCATTTTTGAACTACTGGATGTACAGTCTTGAAATATGATAATCAGAATCCTTTCATGGATTAAAGATCTCCTATATAATGTGTTTTGTGAAAATCGAGTCCTAGGTGGTGTTGCGGAGGCTCAAGGGGCGTTATTGATAATTTTTATGCATTTTTAATTTATTGGATGCACAGTCTTCAAATTTGGTAAGAAGATTCCTTTCATAGAGAGCAGTTCCCCTACAAAATGGTTTTTGTGGAAACAGACCCCCAAGTGGCGTTTCGGGGCTCAAGTGGCGTTATAGATAATTATCCCCATTTTTAAATTATTAGACGTACAGTCTTGAAATTTGACACGCAGATTCCTTTCGTAAAGTAGAGAACTGCTACAAAATAGGTTTCGCGAATATCAACTACCAAGTTTAATTTCGGGAGATTAAGAGGCGTAATCGATAAATATTTTCATTTTTAAACTATTAGATCTTCCTGCTTGAAAACTGGTAGGCATGTTACTTTCATGGAATAGAGTTTCCCTAACAAAGAGTAAAACGAAAATTGACCCCCAAAGATGTTTGCGAGGGGTCAAGAGGAGTTACAGAAAAAAATTTCTGTTTTTAATTGTTAGACCCATATACTTGAAATTTTTTAAGCATGTTTTTTTTGTTGAATAGGGATCCACTAAGAATAAATTTTAAGCAAATCAAGTTCTGGGGGGTTACTGGGACGTATTGACAAAAAAATTCCTTTTTTCGAACTACAAGGACTATAATAATGAAATTTGGTTTGCATTTTTCTTTTGTTGAACAGAAATCCGCTAAGAGCGGTTGTTTTGGAAAACGGCTCTCAACGGGATTACGGGGATATTGATAATAAAGCTTTCTTTTTTTTCTGTTAGATTTAGACTTGAAATTTGACTTGCATGTTCAATTTACGGAGTAGAGATCCACCGAAAATTGGTTTTGCGGGAATCCACTTGGTTATAGGGTTACGAAAGAGCAAACATCTTTCTGTACTTCAATTTTAGAGATTTTTAGAAAATACAAATTAGATGGGTTCTGCCCTTTTTTTTTATCAAGAGGTGACAGTTTCAGGTATATGTATATTTTTCAATACAATCTAATTATTAATGCTAGGACTTATAAATTTATAAAACATCATGGAATACCCAGCGAAGCGGGTGGGTAACGGCTAGTGTTATATATATTAATTATTAGACTGTGTATATTTTATTGATTACTATCCTGAGTTCCACGAGATAATTTTATACTTGTTAGTACAATGTCTAGCAAAACTAAACTAAGAGCACATTTTTATATTTGTGAAAAAAACACCTACAACAGATTCGATGCTAAAAATCTAAACTTAAGCAGGATCAGATCCTTAAATTTATGTTGCAAATTCGTGCAAAATATGCAGTATTTCTCACACAGCTATAAATATTTTAATGCCATTCAGAACAATATGTATAGGTGAAAAATATTTCTCATTGTAAGTGGCTACGAAAACAAAGTATGGAATCAAATGAAACTCAGAATACCTAAAGCGATTGCAGTTATTCTCAGTTAACCCAGATTAGTTTGTGTGAAAAAAATGCAAACGCATATCCCAATTACTAAACGTAATGCATGGGTAGGTGACACTCGGATTATAGATTAATATTATTAACAAGTAAATAAAAAATTAAAAGTAGATTAAAAAAAATTTTATTTTATAAATGCAATATTTTTTAAATTTTCTTTAACATTGATCCATTGTTGATCTAATTTAAATAGTATTATATATATATAAGGTATATTCTTCTAAGTGTATATATGGAATAGGGTTCCACAAAAGTATTTTCTAGTTCTAGGGGTTCTACGAAAACATCTTCTAGTACTAGGGGTTCTGTAAGTTGAAAAAGTTTGAAGACCACTGGTACACAATAATAACTTTTAAAAAGTGAAAGAAAATTCTCCCATTAGCAATATTATTTATATATCCTGACAAACAAAATATTCAAGTAATATTTTTAGTGGTTTCAACTATTGTGGAAATAAAAAAACACAAAATATATATTTATTTATAATGTCAACTCTTAAATTGATTGAAAACAATCTCTCTGATAAAAATTGCCATGTGAACTAAAATTGGACAAAATTGTAATCAAACATTATTATAAGTAATCTAATTGCAGTAGAACTTGAAAATTAGAATATTGTGTAGTCTGAGAAGACACAACTCTCAACCTTAGTAAAAGAATCTAAATTAAAAATGAAAATCAGAAGTTATTAAAAGTTTAATTACTAAATTTACCGTGAATCAATACTCAATGATCCAAAATGCTATCATAAGTTTTTCTCATTTTTGAAGCCAAGAGCCATTGTTCATTATACAATGTAGTCATCAGATATGTATAGATACAAGTATACCTATTAAAATGGTAGTTCGGTTCAAGTGTAGTATAGGGGGGGGGGCCTTAGGTTTTGGTGATTTTTCTTCGGATTTGGCGATTTTTATTTTGATATCATGTTGAGATAACGAATTCATTCTGGCTTCCGGACACATATCTCTAAGTGAAGTAGCTTGGCGATTGATTTTGGTCACCAAAAGAAATTGACATCGCCCCTATACTACACTTTAACCTGGTAGTTCATTTGACCATTATGTAAAGAATGTGGCAAAGACAGCAAAATACTCAGACTTTCTGGGAAATGACATTCTTCCATTGCCATCATCCGTATTATACCTATTTCTAAATGAATAGTTATGAAGTGCAAAGAAATTGTGATCCATTAAATGTTTATATAGCTAAGAGACTCTTTGTGACCAATAATTGCAAATTACCAATAATATATTTAATCCTACATTGGTCAAAATCACTTATAAAGGTGATTTCTTTATGTTCTTGTTAAATAGGTAAGTACTGAGAAATTGTGTGCTTTTTAAATCACTTGCATATTTATTAAAAATAATTATCATTTTCGAATAACTTCTGGTTTTTCATCATATTTCAATATCCTTTTTTATGAAGAAAAAAGCAATAAAATTGCTTAAACTGGTTTATACATATATGTACATTTATTCCTACTTAATTGAAAGTTTGTACAGAACAGAATTTAACATGTAGTTTTCTTTCACAGTATCTTTTTCATCTTTAACTCTTAAAGATGTTAGTCCATGAGTTTTTATTCAAAAACATTGCTACAAGTTAACAACAACATTGCTAAAATGTTTCTTGTGCATTTTTCCAGGACATCAATATATAATATTAATATAAAATATGTTTACAAACCATCCACGAATACAAAAGATATCTAAAAGTAAATTCAAATGTAGGCAACATCAAAATAAGTATTTATATCTCATTAAAATTATAACTACTATTGCCAATCAAGCAACATCATGTTGTTGATTATTTGAGAATGAATGAAAATGTATTGATGAAAGTAAAAGGATTTCTAACAGAAGAATTAAAATGTATTTAGGAGGTTGAACTTGTGCCCATGCAGCAAATTTCCTACATTTTGAAAAGAAATTTTATATTTGTGCATATTTTTTCATAATAAAGCATGACAAAAAAGAAATATTTCCAAATAAGTTAATACAAAAATTTCATTCAGTTTAATTTTATTCAACAGAAGTCATTACAGTAAGTTTATTCTAAGGATCTCAAAAATGCATAACACTAAAAAATATAAATGAACCAAAATTTTATTTTGTGATTTAGTAACTTTCGCAAACTACTTCAATCTGCATCATTTAACACTAATAAAGCCATTGTACTGTTGTCTTAAACTTGTGAGTTATGCATCAAGTTTTCAAAACAGAATTTTTTGATAAAAATTTAATCTTATTCCAGTATATTTTTCAATTGTTTAGAAATGGCTCGTATATTGAACAATGGGAAAATAAGCCTTATTATTAATATATTTAAAATTTCAGGAGTTCAAATTAACTAAATAAATATTAATTTTTAAACTAAATAATTGAAAAGTAACAAGGTTCCATCACATTTGTTTCTAAACTTTTTTATAAATATGGAAAATCCATTTAAAAATAAAAGAGTTAAATTTCTTCTTGGCACTATCAAAAATATATTTTATAAAAGAGGGGATAAAATCAAATTTTCAAAACACCATAGATAACCATGCAATTATAAGTAAACTTCCACCGTATGGAGTATATTTAATTAAGGATTTGTTGCCAGTTAATGCATAAGCATAACATGTTCCACAGAAGATTATCATTCCAGTAGTCAATAAAGAGCCAACCTGAAAAAATATAATTTTATAATTATGAAATTATTGCAAAATGAACATGAATATAACTAATATGAGAATTTAATATAAACAACTGAAATGCTCTAAATTAAAAGTTTTCATTAAAAAAGAGAATTGGTAGATTTTTTCTTAGACACATTAACAAATTGGTAAACACAGTTAAATCTGTTACAAATCCCTCTTTGCATTAATATCACTAAAACTATAACTATCAATTTCTTCCTAAAAATATACACAAGCATTTTCATATTCCCATAATTATTTATATCAAATATACAAGAATGGGGATCAAAAAACAACCTATTGTTTTGAACTAATTCTTCCAAGAGAGTAAGAATACTCAAGTCCATATTCTGCCAGAAACCTACTCTTTACTGTGTTTCAATTCCAAACCATTCACCCTCGCTCTGAGAAGGTAAAAAAAACCCTATTAAGTCTGATTTGCTTAAACGCAATCATATTTACTTGATATACTCATATTGAAATATTGCCAAAGATCCTTTCTTTTTCCTGTCAGCTAATAAAATAGGAAAATTCTGTTCTGCTTGGTATGAATTTAATTTTAAAAAATATTTCTTTATCCAACATGAGTTGTCCTTAAATATATAGAGTAATAAAATGTGTACATGTACAGTAGTTCTGTAGCATTAAATTTCTTTGAATACATCCTAAGCTTTGTTCAAAGAATTCAAAAAACAGGCAAATTAAGGAATAGGTAAAAAAAGAATACCTTCTTTTTTAAAGGAAGGAATTGGAATAGGCAAGAACAATTCATCCAAAAGAACAGAAATTTTCATTTCTCCGTATATATAACCGAGCTTAGCTAAAACATACAATCTGTAGACTTAATAAAAAGTTCAATTTTGTTAAATCATTAACATAAGTTTTGAATGGTTTATGGATAACAAACATTATGCATAACACAACTCATCAATAAATTATAAATAAATAAATTAGTAACTAACTTATAAAAAATAATTTACTTATAATTAAAATTTATCTTATATTAGAAAGGAATAGTTTTGAAGGTAGTGTTGCTTTTAACTTTCCTTCTTATGGGAAAAATTTAATAATTTTTGATTGAGTACATTTTTATTTCAAGCAAAGATTATCACTTTTTTTTTATCAATGATTAATTAGGAAAGTTTTTTTTTTGTTCATATTTTCCATACAAAAAAAGTATTCAGAATGTTTGCAACTGTTTCACTTCAGAAAATAAAGGCTTCGACATTTTGCTTTCTTCTTAGCATGAAGAATCATCTTAATCTTCTTTTACACAGATTTGTTTTATTTTGGATATGATATCCCCATCATTAGCAATATCAGAAATGCATATAACATTATAACAAAATTAAAAAAATTTCAGTTTCATCTGTGAGGGAACAAATTAACTCCATGCTTTTCCATCTCATAGTGATCATTTGGTTTCCGCCTATGTCTTCATTGTCAGAAATGTTGTTTCTTTCTTACTTCAATATACACCTTGAAAAGCTGGTATGTCAAAAGCAGTTGAAAATTTGTAGTGGCTTTGATTTGTTTCCTAAACCCCAGTAAAGTGACTACTTTCAAATGATGAATGGTTATAATCATTTTCAATTCAAACTTTTCTGAAATATGCAGAACTGCTTTTTTTATTTGAGGTTATTTGAGATTTGAGGCTATAAATAACATCTTAATCCATCGATTACAATACAGTTGTATATGAAGGCAAAAAAGCCAACTCAAAGCATTTAAGATTTCAAGTGGGGTGAGCAGTTGAATAGTCTATCAGGTGTGCAAATTTGAACTATTACATTGACAAAGATTTTCAAATAAAACATCAGTCAACAGGCTTTTTAATTAGTACACAGAAGTATTCAGAAAACATAATTTAAATTATTTGAGGTTCGGATTTATTCAGAAACTTGATAGTAAATGGCATCCACAGTTGAATTATGTTACTTATCCAACTAAGTACTGAAGCTTTCAAAACTTGGAAGAGATTTGCAAGCAAGTCAACTAGATTTATTGTAATGCTCCTTAAACATTTTCAAAGATTACTTGAGATTATATAAATTCAAATAAGTAATTTTAAAAACTGATTTTTGAAAAAATATAATTATATTTTATGAGGAAATTAAAAATGCTTTAAATAAATAACATGGAAGTTTTCTCTTATTATTTTAATAATACATTTATCTTTCAAAAGAAATTCCTTTCAGTGGTCCAAGGGAACCATGCCAGACACAGCAATGTTTATGCCACTTCTAAGCCAGGAAGTTTTATTAGGGATAAATGAGAAGGGTAAATAAACCCAAGTTGATAGGATATGGATGACTAAAGATATAAATCTCCAAGTGGGTAGTACTCCAACCTTTTTAAAACATGCATGTGCCAGAAATTCCCTCAAAAGGTAAGGGATTTTACATCAATAGAGCATTATGGCACAGAAAGTGCCCTATTTAGGAATGGTCTAGAAGTGGGTCCCCCTCCAGCCTTTAAGATATCTCATGCCTAGAACTCATAAAAAAGATATCTCCTGTATCCATAAGTTCATCCAAAAGTACCTCAAGTAGATGTCTTGTAATTGAGACTAAAATGGTACAATAGAAAATGTTTCATGATGACAGAACCTAAAGTAATAGTTTTTAAGACCTGTTCATTCAGAGTGCAAAATTTTGCAGTATGAAATCAATATTTTGCATAATTGGTCTCACAGTGGCTGCAAAAAGTGGTCTGAGAGACTAATAGTTTTAAGTTTGTGAGATCTAAAAAGTTTAAAAAACACTGATGTAAAGTATAGCAGAAATCAGAAAACAACTTGATAGACATACACTCAAAACAATATTTACTCAAATATGAGGGGGGGGGATAAGTGTTGAAGCTACACTTTTATAGTAGCTTTCTGTTTTATATTATCTCTTTCAGTAAAAATTTAATGATTTTTTTTACAATCATAATAATGTTGTTTAATGGAATTCATGACCTGATAAGTTATAATGCAACTCGCAGCTTGACCTACCAAGAAGTGTAGCAGAATCAAATGGAATGGTATAGAATGTGATTTGCAATTTCTTAACTAATGATATAGATAAGACTAATGCAAGAAGTTGGCACCTACAAGCTACTACAGTAATTGATGACCCATGCATGATGCTAATCATTAAGTGAGACAGAGCACACATAATGCTACTCTCCTGCAAAAGTACTTCTTTTTCATAACAGATCAATAGCAACAATTGATTTGATAACAATTGAACTTTAAGATTAAGTGTAATGTAAATAGAGTTATGTGATTTATTTACTCATAAACCATAATTCTGTAGGCAGTGTGACAATCAATGTGTTCCCATACAGAGGAAAAAGTGCACTTGTGAAATAACCCTATTTTGCCAAGAAAATATCTCAATACAGATGAAATGGTCAACTGTTCTAGGGTTAGAATCAATATAAATAGTCATAAAAAATTTACATATCATACAGAACAGCATGAATTTTTTATTATAATTTATTTGAACTGGAAAAATTAATTTGAGATAAAATTATTTTAATTTATGCACTCTGTTACGGGAGGAATTAAGCTCATAAATAAAAGCACTATTGAATATATGTATGTGGTGTATATGACAGCTGTAGTCATGCAAGGAGATTGTGGCAAATGCATATATATTCCTCTCTATCTTATTTCAAATGTTATACTTAAGTCAAATATTCAGTTAAGATATAGTGCTTTGTGATAAATTGTTGGATATTTACATATTAGCCAAACGACTAATAAATCAGAATAGATTTTGAAGAATTTATGCCAAAGTTTGTGGCATACAGTTATGTTCAATCGAAAGTAAATATGCTTTGAATTGGCAAAAACAGTCAATTAACAATAATACTTAAGTACCAATTTTTGCTATCTATATAATGGAATAGATTTTACATATCAAATCTGCTATGAGGGTGAGTCGTAAAATAAATTTCTCCTGTCAACTGTGGTCAGAGCTGTGCATGAAAGTCAAAACACAGAATGAGACATTAAAGATAAGACATAATTTTATTTTTCCACTTAAGTACCAAGTACATTGAGACATTTGTCATACTGCGTGGTAAGCTTCAAAAAGTCCTAAACTCAGGGCTTTGCATACAGAAGAAGCGTTTAACAGCTATGGGCAAAAGACGACACAGCAGGTGAGCACGCAAGACACTGATGCATTATTCGTTAGTACATTGGGTACATGCTATGCAGTACTGTGACACCTTTTCGAAATTGAAAGAGGTGATTCAGAAAAAGTGGCCCGGGTTTCTCAGATCTGGCATTCTGTTGTTAGATGACTCTGCAACAGAGCAACATGAAACCAAATTGAAATTCTTGGCTGGGAGTGACTACATCAAGTGCCATTAAGTCTTGATCTTGCACCAAGTGACCATCTATTTTTGGCTTTGAAGAAGAATCTCACTGGAAGGCACTTTAAAAACAATGCTGAAGTCAAACAAGCCGTTAAATTCTTCTTCTGTATGCAAAGCCCTGAGTTTTTCCTGGGGGGCTCTTTGAAGCTTATCAAGCAGTATGACAAATGTCTCAATGATTTGATACATATGTAGAAAAATAAACTTATGTCTTACCTTAAATCTCTCATTCTACATTTCAATTTTCATACACAACTCTGACCACAGTCAACAGGGGAAACTTATTTTCTGACTAACCCTCGTAGATCTCCAAATCCTCATATTAGCATGGGTGAATATGGAATAATGTGTAAACTCAAGTGTCATGCTATACCTGACTGTGATATAAATTTTCAATGCATAATTTTTTGTAACTGTCAGACCTTGTGTTGGGCAGAAATAAACATTCAACTATGAATGAAGTGTTTTCATCATTTTAAATTAGACATATAATGAGCATAAAATGACTTGAATTGCTTTAAAATATATTTAACAATATAGGTTATAATTCAAAAAACACTAATGTTCTTTCAAAAATCTTAATCAGATTTTAAATTATATATTTATGTACTTACTATATAAGGTCGTCGAGTGAGAGGAACACTTAAAAGAGCCAAAGTATGAAGAAAATGATAATAATTTGCAGTTTTAAAAACATCCTTTAATTCTGAAGGCACATCTGGCTTGGGATAAAAACCTACAGTAGAAATAGAAAATTATGATGGAAATGGTATAAATTATTTATATCATTTCACTATGAATATGGTTCATAGAAAAAAAGTTTCTTTTAAAAAAAAGTATAAATTAAAACATTTCTGATTTCAAGAATTTTCGTAACAGTTAAAACATAAGAAGAAAAAACTTTTTTAATATTCTGTAATAAGCCTTTTATTAATGAATATTTCAGTTTACTCAATTTCAAAAATAACGATATTTTCATTGTAAATTGTGCAAGCAAGATTTTCCAGATTCAAGTACAAAAAGTAAGAAAGAAAATAAAATGAAAGCATGCTTAGCAAATGTTTTTTCCCATTGTTTACCATTATTTTTTATGTTCGATGTTGATTCATGTTTTTAAGCCCCACGAATTCCTTAATATATATTGAAAAGAAGCAATATAGTCTATTAAATGAAATTTTTAAGAAATGCAAATTCAAGAAATGTTACATGTTCGTTTCTTATAACTCAAGAAGTTATCTTATGCTCGAACCTTTTTAAAAATAACCATTTACCTTTATAAGTGCAAAATACCTATTTTTAAAGGATAACTCATTCCCAATACTGTATAACTTTAGCATTTAAATTATTCCCATATTGTACAGATTTATTTTATTCAGCAAACAGTACTTACATATTAACTTCACTGCAGCTAAATTTGTTCCATGCAAATTCTAACATAACATCACACAAATAGCATAATAATATACAAATTTTCACATTTAGTATTGATCCTTTAATAACCCTTTTTGTTGTTTTTGCTGTTATTAGTGCAAATTTGGCTGTGGTGATGCTAATATGTAAGTACCCAGCAAACTTAAAGAAAGGCTTTCATATCACGTTTTGCCCCATAAACATAAGTTTATTTTTCATATTAAAATCCTATCTTTTGAAAGATTTTATTTATTTATTTTTAGTATTTCCTCCATTTTAAACAATGTCTTGTTTATAAAGCTTTCTTTTTGAAATGAAAAGTGTATTGATTCCTTGTAATATCATTCTAAAGTTAATGGTCAAAACTACGTTAAAGATTAATGAAAACTAATAAAACGTCCCATGTCGAGGTGAAAAAAGCTTCTTGTAACTTTTAGAATGAGATTACAAGATAAAGATTTAACAGAAAAATACCTATTTAAAAATTATAAATGTCTGTGCAGAAATGATATTTCTATTCATAATTTAATTCTTAAGTTTGCTGCAAATATTTGAATTCTAATTGTAATTAATGTACAGTTCTTATTATATTGTTCCATAATTTTAACGCAATGATTTTAAATATTTAAAAACTTTGGGTAGATAAAATTTTAAATTTATTAAATTTCAGACAAACTAGAAAGGGCATTGTATAAAACAAATAATTTTCTTAATCAATATTTACAACACATTAATATTTAGAAAAATTAACCTGTCATAAAGCGAAAAGTTTAACAAAAAAAATTAAAGTTATTTAAATGTTTGAATTTATTATTATGTCAAATATGCTCTATTCTGAATCCTACCTTAGTGCTTATTTGACACTGGGCAAAGAATATAAATTCATAAAATTTCAATCTTATACTGAGACTTTACTTATTTAAAATATAACCGAGAACTTAAGAAATAGGAAACTAATGAAATACTTCAATCTGTAATTTCAACGATTTGACTGATAAGTGTATTTATCTGCAAAAATATAGTTCATATACCATGAGATCCATATGCACCCATAGCTACAGCAGCAGCTCCAGAAACTCCCGCTATTTTAATAAATAAATGTCCAGCAACTCTTGACAGATTCATGACAGTATTTACAGGTAATGCAGGAACTGTTTGCGTAGATTTAATTTTAGTATTTCCTTTCGGAATAATTTGGTCTTGAATAGTATACCACAAGTTTATTGGATTTAAGTAATCAAGTGATTTGCTGTATCCCATAACTCGATGAGCGTAATTACAAGTTATGCAAGATTTCAAAATAGAGAGGCATAGAAATAAAAAAGAAAAACAAAAAACAAATGGTTTTCCGTTGCCATATTTCTAGAATAACTATTAAAATCTCATTCGCATCAGTGACCACAAAAACCTAGTGGTAATGGTCCCAAACTTTTTTTATTTCCATTGGCCAGGGTTACAAAAGACAACAACGCCACAAAGGGATAGGAACAAAAACAGACAAAACAAACAAAGTAGGAAATAAAAACGTGGCGTGAAAAGTCCATGAACCCAATGAGTCCCTATCTTGCCGAAAAAGATCGCTCAAAGAGGAGTGCTGGGTAGCGGTGAATGGGGTCAGCATCCATATCCTCCCAAATATCACAAAGTGTGCAGAAAGGAGCCTGTATAACGTGAATTCAATAAAGATGTTTGAGGAGACAGTCGTGTACAGTAGCCAAACGAAACTCGGCAACTGTTTTACGTCTTGGCCTCATGGGAAGATCTTTAAGATAATTCCACCAGATCTTATTGGAATTTCTCTCTGTGTATTGAATTGAAGTGAGATCTTTCAGCTTTTTCTTAAGAATACACTTAGCACTGGTAAAAGAGACAGTTTTCCTTGTTGTCCGTTGAATCAAAGTTCCCTTCTTTGCTAGGTGGTCCGCAAACACATTACCAGCTACAATACCGTGTCCATGGATCCCCTGCAAAACAATTTCCTCAGACAGACTCTTTAGTAGTTTTTTACAGTCAAGAATGTTAAAGGAGGCAGGAGTAGAATTTGAGTGCACAGCAAAAACCGCCGCTTTTGAATCACAGAAGACAACAGCCCTAATAAAGATATTCAGATGACAATGCAATTGCGCAAGGGCTACTTCTAGGGCAGCAAGCTCACCATCAAATGCGGTTGTGAATTTTCCAGTTGTTAAATAAAAGGAGAAAAGGTGGTAATACACCCCAGCTCCTGCGCTTTCAAAGTCCTTCAAAGGGCTTCCATCAGTACAGATACGCACCCAGTCAGGTTCAGGATACATGATGTATCTCGTTTCCAGGGCCAGTAAACTTAAAATTGAGGTATTTTGCACTTGTTTGGAAACCGTCTGCGTAAGCTCAGTGCGGACTCGTAACCCTTTATCAACAGTTGGGTCCAAAAATGACACCAGAGGTTATGGTACAAAATCTATATCAAGCTGTTCCTTTAGTTCCAGTACACCCTGCACAAAACCACGTTGGGTCTTCAAATGCCTCCCGGAATCCCAGTAGAGTTTGCTCAAAAGGGAAAGGCCGTCGGGTAGTCGCATTAATTTTTCCCTTAGTAGCAGGGCTCTCTCTTGAAAAATGTTCTTCGATGGTTTATTTTCTGTTATAAGAATTGCATCGATCGGAGTTGCTTTTACAGCCCCTGTGATGATCCGCAGCGCCTGATTTTGGACTCTATCAAGTAAATCTGTTACAGATCAAGATGTTGTAATCAAGGGTTCAACAACAGTAGGGCAAAATGAATAACTTATAAGTTAAATCTAATGGTCCCAAACTCGTGACAGTATCTCATGAGTTCGAACCCTAATTAAAGGTGTTCCATGTAGTGGGGCTACGGTAGCCGGGTAGTCATAATCGCGAACTCATGAATATGTGGAGTTCTTTTTATTAAGTCATGGATTCTAGCCCTAGTGCTGCGAAAGACCCACTGTGTAGAGAGGGTGATGTATAATAAATCTGTCGAGGTTCTTTGACTTCCCGTATACATAGTGTAGTAGTTTGGAGAGATTAGTGCCAACTCAAATGTCGTCCTCGTCACTTGATCAAGTTTCAAAATTACAAGTTCCATCGCTCTAATAACCTTCTTGTTCTTTATAATACGGTGAGGAAAACATTCACTCACCAAGGTAATTTTTACAGATATATTACTGGATAGAATAGATGTGAAATCTGAGACTTTTTTTATTTTTTATTGTTACGTTTAGAAGTAGTGGCTACAGGTTGCTTTATGTTTGGAACAGGTGAGCGAGTGAGTGAATATTGACGTCGCACTATTCAGCTACATGAAGGCTTTTGACGACGGACCTCGTAATTTTGAACCATGGTCAAGTGACGCGGACGACATCTGAGCTGGCACCCCTCTCCTAACTATCACACAACACCAATGGAAGGACGTTTGAGCTCTCGACAGATTTAACGTGCATTGCTTCCCTACACGGTGGATCTTCAGTCGTACTGGGCTCGAACTCATGACACGCTGGTCATGATCCGATACCTTGACCACTTAGCTACTGTGGCCACATGTTTGGAACAGGACTTCGAATTGTAATTTTTCTCCCGTTCCGGTTCAACTAAATATATTTATATATATTGACTCAGTTCCGGATAAATTATTTTTTTAATGTATATTCTTATTTGAACAAAAAATATAATTCTAGCATAAACAAAAAATGTAATTCCATCAAAATTTAGAAGATTTTATATTTTTAATTCGTACGCTATGTGAATTGATACAGTTATACAGCATATACGATACGAGTGGTGAGTAGAAAACGGTAAGAATTGGCATTGTTATTCTTAATATAAATCGCATTTGACAACTAGGTTTATGATAATGTCGATTATGTATACCCTCGTAACTTGCTGCTCACATCGTGCACTTGGCCTTAAAAAAATTATGTAAAAAAATGTTTATTTACTTAACAAATGAAAATTGCTTATAGTTATTAATATACCTTCTAACTTTGGTTTCATTGAGATTACTTTTATTATTTTGGAGAATAAATTTCAACCTGAAACCTTCGAGAAGCAATGTACATGTAATAATGATAATTATATAGTTTACGTTAAACTAGAATATATTGATCAATTACAGTAACAAAATGACTGAAGATATATCGAATCACAAAATAAACCAATATTTCTCTTTCAGTTAAGCATCGGTTTTCATTCAGACTAAAATAACGTTTTTTCCGGTTTTCGGTTCGAAACCCTGGTTTGGATTGCATTTACTTTTGTTTTCACACGAATATGTCTTCCAAGAAAAACAAACAGCATCATACTGTGAAAAGTTTCATTATAATTGTTTTCCTATTTTTCTGTTAATTGAAATTGTGTCTAAAATACTTGTGATTTATATTTTAAAGTATATCTGTTAAATATTGGTGGAAAGGATTGAATCTCGAATTTCCTTTTTCTAATCGAGGAAATACATCAATTTTAATATAAGTTTGGATGCTTATGAAACTATACTTTTTTAACATAGTATATTCCTACAACTTTAAAAAAGTACAGTTTTTTACTTTATCGTACAAGACTGAAAAATTAATCTCCATTAGTTTAAGTATAGCTGAAAAATGTTACGTAAGAAAAAAAAGGAATTGTTACTGAAATATGTTATGAATAGCATATTAAAATAAATTACTCTTCTTACATTGGTGAAAAGAGAAAATGAGCATCATTTTAAAACATTTTTTAACTAAAAAATCGTGTGGAATTTGAGTTTTATTTTTAGCATTGGATGGAAACAATATAATACAAAGCAGAGAGTTTTAAAGGTAGTATATATAACTAATTCCCCTTTATAACAAACATAAATTAATATAAAATTCAAAATTCCCTCTTATCCTTTATAATATAATTATAAAATAAAAATTGCTCGTAGTATAAATACTTTTAAAAAAAAAATCTAATATTCAATTTTAAATGTAAAAATTAAATAGATTCTATCACAACCACTATATAATCTCTTAGTGACAGTTAAGAAAAACATATCTTCCTGATTCAAGTAAAATTGTGAATATACAACATTATGGTAATGTATTAGCAGGGGCGGCTCTAGGGCCGGACAAACTGAACCCCTGTCCGGGGCGGCATTTGGACCAAATTTTAAAAAAAAAATTTTGTTATGGAAAATTTGGAAGAAGTTAAAGTACACTATCTTGGAGAAAATATTCAGAACGAGACAATTTCTCTTTTATATGAGAATATTAAATTATACATTGTTCATAAAATTAAACAAGCTAAATATTATTCGATAATTTTAGATTGCGCCCCTGATGCCAGCAATATCGAACAAATGACATTTATGGTAAGGTATACATGTATTGAGAAATCTAATTCTAACGAAGTTATCGTTAAAACTAATGCGATTTTTTTGGTTTCCTTCCAGTTGAAAGATTAACTGGAAGAAAACTTTCAAATTTAGTAGTTGAGAAACTTTAAAAAAATTAGGGTTAAATTTGCTAGATATGCGGGGACAGGCCTACAATAACGGAGTGAATATGAAAGGCGAGAAATCAGCGGCTCAGTTTAAAACAAGAACCTTAAATCCGCGAATAATCTTTGTGCCATGTAGTAGCCACTCTTTAAATTTGGTCGTTAATGACATGGCAAAAGCATCCTTAGAAGCTTGTATTTTTTTAATATAGTTGAAAGAATTTATTTCTTTTCAACTTCTCTTTGGGTTATATTATTAAAATGTATAAAGAGCATAAAACTTTAAAGCCACTTAGTGTAAATAGCTGGGAAAGCTGAATAGAGGCTATTAAACCCTTAAGTTATCAATTGGGAGGTTTTTATGAGGCTTAGTTTTTATAATAATGCCGAAATTGACAACTCTATAAGATATGAGGTCTCTGGATTAAATTCTACTTAACAATTCAAGTTCCTATGGTCATAATTATTTTGTATAAAATCTTTAATTGCATTAAAATCCAATAAGCAAGCTATTGCAAACAAAATATTACGATCTACCATCTTCTATGGAACTCTCAAGAAATTGTAAAGATTTTTTAAGGGTGTGTTTTGATAAAATGCACTGTGATGCAAAAGAACTGGCCGTCGAGATTGATATCTCTGCTAACTTTGAGGTGACTCAGCCACGTCACAGAGTTCGACGAAAAAATGTAAATTTTAATTATGAAGCACAAGATGATCCGATGGAATATCCTAAATTAAAATTCAAGATGGAGTTTTATTTTTTAACATTGGAGGAAGCAGTTAAAGCCTTGGAATGCAGATTTAATTTTATGAGTACTGACAGCAATTGTTTTCAATTTTTGTACAATATATATGATTCAAGAGATACCGTTAAAACTTTAATTAATTAAAAACTGTAAAAATTTAGAAATGATGTTGACCGGCAGAGAATCATTGGATGTAAACGCGCTTGATTGAGCAGATGAGATAATGACAGTTTCAGCTTTAGCAGGCAAAAAAAAAAAAAAAAAGCCCAGTTGAAGTTTTAAAATTTATTTCTGTTTTAGAATTTGCTCCAAATCTTGCTATTGCATTTATTTTACTTTCTTTGCTAATAACTTTGGTAAGAGTAGATATTAGTTTCTCAAAATTAAAATTAATAAAAAAACTGCTTACAGTTCGCAAATTCTAAAGATAGATTAAATGGCTTAGCTACATTGGCTATCGAACATGAAACAGCTGAACAAATTGATCAAAAAGTTTTCAGAATTAAAAATCAGAAAAAAAAACCAGTGGTAATTTTTTATGTTTTAGTTTTTAATATATATATATATATATATATATATATACTAGCTGCATGGGGGGCCCGGTGTAGCACAGGATTTTACCGAGGTATAACTTAATCCCCATGTTAATTTCCTCCTTTTTTTCTGACGCCAGCACTTTTGTGTGGGTGTGACGCGTACGATGTGAGTGCATGGCCCGTAAGTGCGTGTCATGGCTTTCTCGTTTAACATTTTCAAATTACGAAATTTTACTACTATTTTAAATTTTAAAGTAAAATTGTGGATCTTTTTAAATGTTCGACACCGATATTGATTCATTTTAGAAAAAATCACAAAATATGCAAAATATCATTGTTTTGTAAAAAAAAAAATTTTTTTTAAATTAAAAAAAAAAGATAGTTTTGGGCATTTAATTTTTTGAAAATCATTTTCATTTAAATGCCCTGATATTTATTCATTTTAGAAGGAATCATAAAATAGGCAAAGTGTTATTGTTTTGAAGGGGAAAAAATCCGAATCGTGACGAACTAAATGATGTTTGGCACTTATAAATTAATTAAATCACTGATTTTAAAAGAGCAAATTATGAACTTTTTTAGTTCAGATGGTTTACTTATCCTAATTGTAAGAAATCCTTACATAACAATTGAAAAATTTTGGTTAATGATTTACAGGAAATAATACTACTTTATTTAAAAAATATTTATTTATAATGTAATACATTTTAATGTATTGCAAATAAACTTATTTAAAATAATGATAACGGAGTAAAAACGCAATTAAACTTTTCACAAATATAATTAATGCAAAAACTCTTACCGTTACCTATTGAAACGACTGTTTATTTCTTTATTGCGTTTTTTTTAGTGTTAGATTTTTAAAAAAGTTACAAAAAAAAAAGGTAAAAAGCCTTTATTTACACATTCACAGTATAAAATTCAAAAAGAAAATAATACTATGTGATAAAAATATATTTCAGAATATTTCCTTATATTTTTCTAAGATATGTTTTTCTTATATTCCACTGTTCTTCAATAAATCAATCTTTAAGAATAAAAAAACTATCGGTTGTGATGCATTGTATGAATAAGCGTCCCGCCCCAATTAGCAATGTTATGAAGGAATTCCCCTTTTTACTCACAGCAAAAGACTCCAAACTATCTCAACCTTTCCCGTCTTCCAAACAGAAAGTTAACACCTTGACGCGCAATTGAGAATTTTTTTTTAAGTTTTCATTTTTTTTTTTTTTTTTTTTTTTTTTGAGGGCTTAACTTTCACGTAAAAATTTTGAAATTTCACACATTAATTGTAAAAACAAAGTACTTTTAAATAAAAAAAATGTACAAAAAAGACTGTTTAAATTATTTCTCGCAAAAACGGTATTTTACTAAAATTACAAAAAAAAATTTTAAAATCCGTAATTTTTAAGCAATTTTTTCAATCTTCACACATAAGCTGTATAATACTATTCTACAAACGTAAAAAAAAGTTTCGTACGATAATTTTAATTAATGAAGAAGTTATTTAATGTTAAGTTAAAATTTTGAGTATTTTTTAAAATATCGTAGAAAAAAAGTTTTCAGCATTTTATTTTTTAAATGACTGATTCGAAAAGAAAAATGTATGAAATTATGTAGTAAAAAATATCGTTTTAATAACACGAAAATAAATTCATACGCAACGATTTAGAAAGATTTTTCCATAAAAACGCATGTTTTAACTCGATTTTAAAAAAATTGTAAAAAATAGAAAATATTATTATTTGCAAAGAAAATTATACCGTATCGTGGCGAAGAAAATGATCTTTCCGATTCTGTAATTATTTTTTTCTGATTTAAAAAATAAAAATCGGATGGCTGTTTAAAAAACGTCGAGAGTACCGAAAAATTTCACCCTCTGTTCATTCACGATGCTAGACGGGGAAAACAACACGCAGGGTTAAGACAATTAGGCGTTTTAAGGTACTTAATTAATATCTTTTTAACTAATTACAATATCGGAATGAAAAATAGTTTACGTCCTATTCTCAGACCTATTGAATATACGCACAAAATTTCATAAGAATCGGCCAAGCCGTTTCGGAGGAGTTTGGTTATAAACACTGTGACACGAGAATTTTATATAACTCCCTTTTTCTTCGCAAGGAATATTCAAGTTTTATAGGTGTGCATTTATGAACAATTCTTATCTTTTTTAATAATAGTTGTTTTTTTTTACTTTGGGGAGAGGGGCGGCATTTTTCATTTCTGTCCGGGGTGGCAAAATTGCTAGAGCCGGCCCTGGTATTAGAATATTACACTATTCTGTATTCCCAGTTTACAATACGATACAATCCAACATTTATCCTTTTGTTTCTGTAAATGTTTTGTGGCCGTGGTAGCCGAGCGGTCTAGGCATCGGATCATGGCTAGCGTGTCATGAGTTCGATCCCAGTACCACTTAAGACCCACCGTGCAGGGGAGCGATGCACGTTAAATCCGTCGAGAGCTCAAATGTCCTCCTGTTGGTGTGGTGGGGTAGTTAGGAGAAGGGGTGCCAGCTCAGGTGTCGTCCGCGTTACTTGACCATGGTTCAAAATTACGCGGACCGTCGCCAAAAGCCCTCGTGTTGCTAATCAGTGCGACGTTAATATTCACTCATTCATTCATTCTGTGAATGTTTTTCAAAATAAACTTGAATTTTTATTTTTTAAGCATACCATATTTCTGATGAATATATATATTACAAACATACAAGTACTAGAAAGTATTGAAATTATTCAGTAGTCAGGTTATAAGCAATAAAAGAGAACAATATTTCCTTATACAGTTATTATATTTAATAAATTGAAATATTTGACATTTTCAACTAAATATGTTGCGATTATGTAATTTGCTAACTTTTTTATTTATTGTAATCACACATTTTGAGAATAAGCAATTATTTATAAAAAGCCAAACATGATAACCCAAACACAGACAATTTTGAATTCCATTTGTTGCATTTCAGAAATAAAAAGTATTACACATCCACTCAATTCAGTTTCTCTAAATACTGAGTTACTGTTCAAACTTGGAGGGATTATATAAAGTGTGTGCGTGGGGGGGGGGGGTTAAATATGTATAGATCTAAACAGTCTAAGTAAGAGTATCAGTTAGGAAACTTTGTACTCCTTATTCAAATATTATTGTACGTAAAGTCTAAAGCGGATGTTATCGTTTGTACTTTTATATTCTGAATTATTAATAATTTAAATCAGAAGTTTAATTCTAAAGAAAGTAGAATTTGAGTTGGGAAAAATTCAAGAAATTCAGGTCTTCAATAAATATTTTAAAATATTTCCAGACATCAGAAAAATAAAGTAAATTTTATGAAAGAGTTCTTTCCTCAATTCTATCAAATGCGTTTTATTTCATGAAATTAAAACTAATAAGTTAGATTTCAGAAGAAAAGTAAGAAATATTTAAGATTATTAAGACATTTTCCCCTATGCAAAAACCTCTTTTCGAAGCTCATAGATTATTGCCAAAACGGAAATGGGTCTTTAAAACAAGAGGAAAAAAGAAGGCAATTTTAAAAATAAATATACGAAGGAAAAAATTTTAAGTGTATTCATGTTTTTCTTTGTTACATTATTCTTTGAAGGAATTCAAAATATATATATCAATTATTATTTCGATTCGATTAATTAGGAATTTCGATTTTGCTATAAGGATATATCAAACTATATGATTATGAAGGAATTTAAAGAGTAACATAGCGCATGTGTTTTAAATACATGTAAACAAACTATCAATCGCAGATTTCGATGTCCATTGGCAGTGTGATTTCTGTAAGTGTAAAAAATATTTATTCTTCTATAATATTTTCATTTTAAACTTTCTCTAGTGAAAACGTACAGTTGACAATCAAAGGAAAAAAATATAACTAAGCCCGCCGGGAAATATTTGTGACGTCATTGGTTTACTAAATTCCAGAAATATTTTAGCGAGCTGTTGCGCTACACGACTTGGTGAAGTTATTAGTTTTATAAAATTCATTTGTGAAAACGTTTTATAAAATTTAATAAATTCACCATGACGAAAGTTTCGAAAATGGTTTGTTAGGACGAATGGTTTTGTGAGGTAAATATTATAATACATTTTTAATATAAATGTAAGGAATTTTTTATTGTTCATTCAATATCAGTTCCTGCTCATAAAATTTTTTCTTTAATCAAATGATTAGTTCTGGAAATCGTATCGATAAATATTTTAATGCATATTTAGGTGAAATATTTCTTAAGGAATCGTATTTTAAAGTATATGTGTAAATGTATAGCTTTTGGTTTCGGTTTTTATTAAATTATGCTATAACTATCCCATATTTTCATGAAGCTCTTTCTGAAAGAATGCTTTTAGTTGAAAGGAATTGTTTCGTTTTCTATAAATTTTTCATTTATTTTAGCTCATTATTTGGAAAATTGAATTATAATAGTATTCTCTGAAAAAGAATATGAAATCTGCTCGTAGTCATTTGTTGCCTCGTTCCAGCAGCCCAAAGTGTTCCTTCGTTCAGTCTGGTATGTACTGAAATAATTCATTTTGATTGCAGAAAAATGTGTTGTAATGAGTGATAATGAAATAAAAATCATTAAATTAAATGTCTTTAAAATTGAAATATTATTGTAGAAAGTCTTGCTGTGTATTTGAAATGAATGTTTGATTCAATAAATTTTGACTGACTGTAAATTTAATAAATTATAATATCCTGGAATGTTAGCATTTTATTTTTAATAAATGCACGTTTGGAGGTTTTAATTTTTAAACTGCACTTTTAAATATTCAAAAATACTTAGTTGTTTATGTTTTAAGTATTAAGAAATTATTTTGTCTTTTATTTGTGTACTGAACATAAAAAAATATCTATGAAGTACAATTTTTTGTATAATATTTTTATTAGTTTAAATGTACATTCTTACAATTTTAAAATGCAGGTTGATTCTTTTAATTATTCAAATAAAAAATATTTAGTTTTTGAAACATCGAAAGTAACATATTGTTTTTTGATAAAATAGAACTGAAAAAATTACAGAATTGAATCACAAAATTTCTTTGTTTTTTCAATTTTAGTATTCTATATCATATATATATATCAATATTGATTTGATTTTGTGAGGTATATAGAATGTTATATATTTTATTTTTTCCCTCCATTTTTCACCTCTGTTAATTTTTTATTTTCTAATTAATAAAAAAACTAAAAATAGTTCTGACTCCTGTTTCAATTCTTTTCAGTTTTATAGTACAGTGAATATAAGGCTTATAGCCTTATATTCATTAATTTGATACATTGAAAGGAATATGAAGCTGTAATTCTTGTAAACAAAATTTGTTAAAACTCATTATGTTATTACTTTGATGTATTTTAAGATCATTATTCTAGAAAAGTTTATTAAAGATTTTTACAGAAAGTTTTGCAAGTATGACATTTTGATTAGTTGCGCATCTAAATATTAGTACGAAAATTTCGTGGCCATATTATAACTTAGAATTACATTTTTGTTTGTTTTGGTAGAAGTATTGGCACCTATCAGTAATGAAATATGTTGAAAACACACTGGATTCTGTTTTGTTGTTATATTTGAACTGGGGGAATGTATCTTATCAGATCAATATCACTAATGATCATATTAGCAACAGCTTGGGAAAGCACTCACCAACCTGTGATCTCTGTAGCCATAAATACTGAATTTTTTAATTCTTTTTGTAATAAATTTCAGATGTTAAGAATATTAAGACAATTTTCTATAAGTAAATGTTGTGTTTGGTGGCTGGCCTATTTTCTTTGTCTTATATTATTTATTTGGTAATATTTTTAATGGGTTTTTTCTACTCGCATAGTAACTTTGTCTTGGTCGAAACTTTAAAAGGTTTTTTCTCTCATTTTAAAGCACTTAAATAATTAATAAAAATTGATTAAAACTAATTATTCAAATAATTAAATCTTACTCATAATTCCAATTGTTTACAATATGAAACAATTGAATATTAAACCTAGCGAATTAAGTCCTCTTATCAAATTTAAGGCTTTTTGAATTCTTACATGTATTTATTTTAGATGATAAATTTAAATTTAGTTAATGTCAAATAAATTAAATAAATCATTAAAACTAATTATTGAATCTCAATTCAATTTGACTCAACATTCCCTTTCGCTTTTAAAATTTGAGGTATAAAAACAATGTTATACAAAATGTGAAGTTTGAAAAAAAAAACTAGTGTTTAAAAAACTCATTTTTTACTGGTGTTATTTATATCTTCAAATATAATGCGCATAGATATATAATAAAACACGTTTGTGTTTAAAGTTCATATTATGCAATAATTGCTTCTTTGTTTTATTGAAAGATGTTGATTTTGTTTTAAATAATTTTGCAGGTTATCACCAGAACTTGTCTGGAAGTGACACTGATGTTTCCACTTCTACTGAAAATTTAAATATTGAAGATAAGAAATTTTTACAAATAGGTGTTCGACAGGAACCTCAAGGAGAAGAAACAATAGCTGATGATGCAGATACCATTTCATCTAATACTCTTATTATACATGATAAAATAACTGGAGAACACATTTCTCCATTTTACAGTAAAATTTATAATCAAGTAAAAAGTATAGATAAATCTGGAATGGAGTTGGATGTTGACAAATATAAAAGATTGTATTCGGAAAATGAGAATGTACATCATATTACACCTAGGAGCAGTCCACCAATTCCACTATCTCCTAAATCATCTCGTAGACCAATGTATGCAGGTCTTCTTAAAACACCTGTGCATAATCAATGGGAGCAATATTCTTCTACTAATGACTATTCTAATAAAAATCAAGTATCCTCTGCTTATTCTAATGGCCCATGTTACTATATGTCTCCTACAAACCCATGTCATCAAGAAGGCTATACGGTTCAAGGTGTAACAGAAATTCCTAAAGACTATTTAAATCAATCAGAAGTTTTAAAATATTTAGCTAAGGATCTAAATCACGGTGTTTTGACTGAAATAAGTAATTATCGTCCAGCACCTGAATATTCAAAACCAGAACATCGCCAAATAACGAGTAATGTTAGAAGACGAGGGTATGGAGTGTTAAATTCAAGATCAAAATCAGCTGATAGACTTTCTGTTTCTCGATCTCATCCAGATTTGAGTAGAACGAAACATTTTCATTCTGAAGATAACAGTGCCAAATTGTCTCCTGGTCAGCAAAGGTATTTTTTTCCTTTTTAAAATATTTTTTAGTTATTGGTACTTTGATAAACTTGTTTCAACCTAGTAGTTTTTAAGAAATCCAGATTTTCTTTGAATTAAAATCTTTTTTAAAATAATTATTCAAAGTAAACTTTTCTTAAAAAATGTAATAATTATCATTTTGTATACAATTACAAAATGGAGGTAAATTAGTATAAATTTTTTATATTGATATATAAATCATTAATAAATGCTTTTGTATCATTTTTTTTTAATATGGTAGCATTTATGTCTAGTTTTTAGATTTTTCACTGCTGTAAAGTATTTTGATGAATTTATATATATATATATGGTAATAATTTATCAGTATATACTAATAAAATTGGTATATTTAAAGTAAATCAAAATTTTACTAAGGTTTTAAATGTTTTCTTTTGAAAATACTGTAAAGCCTACCCAATTTTATTTTCGTGAAACATTTATTTTAAGCATTTATGTATAAGTTTTTTTTTATTGTTTTTTTTATTTATTTATTTTTTTATTCTTGAAGGCTTGAGACACATGGGAGAGCTATGTTTGGAGTACATTCTGATACAATTTCACATCAGGCCCATCAGACAATTGATTTTTTAAGTGCTGAAAATGCTGCTTTAAAAGCTGATTTAGAGATCTTTAATAAGAAAACTTCCAAATTGCAAATGGTATGCTTTTTAATTTCTTTTAAATTGTGTTCTTCTCTCATACAATATTATGGAACTTTAATTTATTGAGCATTAACAGATTAAACTTTCTTCTTTTTTAAACATTTTTTGTGAATGTGCGAACTGTCATTTCTTTTGATTTTAAATTGAGTGTCAATTGTTCTATGTGTTTTAAGACTTAGAAATTCATCCAATTATTGACTTTTCAATAAAATGTAAATTTTCAAACCCTATTGTCAAGTTTCTGGTACCAATGAAGTGTTGAATTTCTTTCCTTTCTTACTACTATTTGAATGTTTTTGTTCCTTCTCCCTCCCATATCAAGAATGCAGCTCTTTTTATTATCTTGGAATTAAATTTTTATTTGGCTTCTATTTTTAATGTAGCCATGGATTTAATGTACTTTTTGTAATTGTATACTTTATTTTATTTATTTCCTTTATGTTTTGTATGAGTTTATGTAGGGATTATAAAAATTACCAATTTTGTTATTTTATGCAAGATTGCTGTTACATTTGTTCTTTAAATGAATGCTAATATTATGATTACCTCAATTACGTACATTTTCATTGAATTTGAATCTATATAACTGAAAGTTATTTTTAAAACTTTGTAAGTTAAAAAAAACATTCAAAACTTGAAAAAATTGACAAATTGTTTCAAAAAAAATTTTAATTATATATTGCTTTTAAGAAAATTATTGCTTAATTAATAAATGAAATGGGTTGATTTTTCATAATTTATGAAAAAACAAATAATTTTATTATTCCATAAAATTTAATAATAGAGAAAATATATATTAAATGGCTATATTAAGATTTAAAAAAAAAAAGATATTCTGTGTGTGTGCTTTTCTAGGAAGGTATCTTAAAGATGTTGGTTGCAATTGCTGCTAGTTAAAAGAACATCGGTAGTGGACATAATTAAATGCTAAAGCATGTTATGGCGTCAAGCTTAAGTTACTTAAAAATATTCAAAAAAATTTATTTTTTTTATGATTGATAATCTTACTTAACTTGTGTTAATAAAGTTACTAATTCATTCAAAATTGGAAGAGTTACCAAAACCTAAATACATATTGTATAATAATCTCTAAACCTGATAATCTTAATATCACGAGTATTAATAAATTGAGCAATTTTCCCTTTAACTTTTTGTCCATTTTGCGTTAAAAATTAATATTTCTAAACCTTTTTCTTTTTAAGTATTTAATACTTGTGTATTTTTGCATGTTTATTGCTTTTTTATTTGCATGATTCATCATTTTAAATTTTGTTCATATGGAGTTCAATTAAAACTGGTTTTTGAAATTAAGTCCAAACATAGTTTTCTGTATATTTTCATTAAAACTAATAAATAGATTTTGTTAATTATGAAATTATTCATAAATTCCTCATATTTCAACTCTGAGTTAACATGTTTATTGTAATTCTTGAAGTTTTACCTGTGTAAAAGTAAAATTTTCAATAATTCATTAATATGTTGAAAAGAAGCAACATCAATTTTAATAAGTATAAAAGCCATAATTGCACAGGAAAAGAAGTCTGATTTTTGCTCTTAAACAAAGGTACAATATATGTTTAATTCTTTTAGTTGGAATTGGAGTTACAAAAGGTCCATAAAGCCTATGAAGATCTTGTACATTCTTCAGAAAAGCGTGAAAGACTTGAACAGTCAATACGAACACGTTTAGAAATGGAAATTCGCCGTTTACAAGAACACAATAAAGAATTAAGAGGTAATTTATTTTTTAGAATTTTTCATGTTATTTATTGCTGAAAGGTAAAATGTTTTTTTAATAAAGTTGTTAACTTAGACTTTATTTTATTATAATAATAATTAAGTTGAATATGCAGAATATATTTATGCATATAATTCCAGAAGGGTATTTTTGATTATTATAAAAGAAAAAAAAATATTACTTAGTTTTAGTCATGTAAACATATGAAATGTATTTTTTTAATACGATTCATCTACTTATTTTTTGCTGTTGTTTAATTAGGAACATGTAATAAAAACTAAAGCATATCCTGCATATATAAATTTGTTTTTTCATTTTATTTTTTTAGAAATTATTTTATCTATATTAATTTTTCATGAGATTGAAACTTTGATCTACTATTTAAATCTAATTATTAAACAAGTTTACATTTTTTAGATATTTGTTAACTAATGCTTGAAATAAATTTTCAAATTTTGTTAAAAAATTTTTATTCTAGATTCAATTTTGTAGTGATTTGTGTAAATTTTCTGAATAAAATAAATTGTATTGTCACATACTTATAATCTGAATCTTATTTTATATATTTTTCAGAACATTTGGAATCTATGAGTTCTCATTTTCCTAAAGCACCTGTAAGTATTTCATTTAATGTAAACTATTGCATGATTTATATATATGATTAAATATTGCTACTTGACTTAAAACTTTAAAAGCGATATGTAAAATAGGTTTTCAGTGTTTTTCCCTCTCCCATTTCTATATTTTTAATAATCATTGAAAAACTCCCAAGTTTATTAATTTTAAAATTTTTATTATTAATAACTGAAAAGTAATTTGTTTCTCTATTCTTGTGACTCTTGTGAATAATTTATCTATCACACTTTTATTTTCTTTGTTTACTTACATTAATTTTCTATTACAGTTTTCTGATATCACAGATTCAGAACTCAGAAAAGAACTGAGTAAAAGAGAAGTCTTAATATCTCAACTTTTAACTCAAAGTACGTTGTTATTGTTTTTCTGCATGTCTGTGTGAAATTTTTTTTGATTATTTGAAACTAAAAAAAAAATTATCTTTTTAGCAAAAGAATTATTAGCTGAGAAAGACCGTCAAGAAATTGAATTGCAAGCGCAAAGAGCAACATTGCATGAACAGAGGAATCACATTGATATTTTAGATAATGCCTTAACAAATGCTCAGGCAAATGTTGTGAGATTGGAAGAAGAGGTAATATTTCTTTATATAAAATTAAAATCAAGGATTTATAATTTTCTAATTTCTGTTTATTTTGGATGGAAAATCTCTTGACAATTTTATGTGCTGTTATTATTACTTAAAATCTCATTGGGAAATTATTTATGTAATATTAATGAAAAAAATATTGCATTTGCTTCTTTACTTCCTCTCTAAGTCTCATTTTAATATGCATTTTCAAAATAAAATTCAAATTCTTTATAATAAACTTTTTATTTTTAATACCAATTTAGCGAATATTTTTCAATTCCTACTAAAAGTTCACTCTCCCCTTTATATATTTATTTATATATATTTCAAATTTTTAATCATTAATAAAATACTTTCTATTCATCCATTCAAGTTCAAATACATTTTTTTAAAACTTGTAGTGGATGGCATTTGATGTTAATACATTTTTTCAAATATTAATTTATTAATTAAATTAAAAAATGAATAAATAGTAACAAACAAAAATAATAGTTCTACAGCATATATAGAAAGGAAAATCGCTCGTTGTGTTCCTGTAGCGCAATGGATAGTGCATTGGACTTCTAATCCAAAGGTTGTCGATTCGAATCCCACCTGGGATGGCCTAATTTCTGAGAATGTTATTTCTTTTTTACAATACTATTTTAGTAGAATGATTAAATTTAATTTATTAATAGTAACAAACAAAAAAATAGTCCAACACCACATATATAGTATGGAAAATTACAAGGAAAATCGCTTTCTATTTTGTCACTTAATATTGTGATTCTGTCATATGTATATACATATTTATATTAATTGTAACTATTTAATAAAAAGTAACTAAAATAAAAATTTTCAATGTTGACCTTAATAGGAATTGACTTAAAAAAATATTTTTTATTACTTATTATATTTGAAATAGACAAGAGTCTGTCTTTTTTCAAAATCCCTCTTTCTTTATACAAATTTATTTCATGCTTAATTATCATTGTTATAAAGGGAAAACATGCTTACTGAAAGTATTTTTTCAGTGCCGTAAAAAACAAGTGTATGTTGACAGAGTTGCCCAGCTACAAAAAGCTTTGACAAATCTTCAACAATCTAGTGAAAAGCGATTACATGTAGAAAAGAAACTACGAGCACAGCACGAAAAAGAAATTCAGGCTCTAAGATCTCAACAGGTAATTTAAATTCAAATTTTTAGATTGAATACTACTTATGTAAAAAAAATCATTTTTACATTATTGATTGATATGCAGAGCATAAATGTTAAAATATAAAACTGTTTTGAAAAACATTGTACTAGTAATAAGCTTGTTAAAAATCAACTATTTTATAGAAAAAATAAACTTACTTAGTAAAAGAATTTACACAATGCAGCTAGATTGTCAAAAACGGTTAGAATTAGTTTAATTAGAATAATTGTTGGATTTTATAGTTATACTAGCCGTTACCCACCCGCTTCATTGGGTATTTCACGATGTTTTATAAATATATACTGTTCATATATATATATAAATTATTGATATCTAAGCCCTAGCATTAAGAGTTCGGTTATATTGAAAAATATAATTATACCTGTAACTCTCGACTCTTGATATAAAAAAAGGACAGGACTTCAAATTTGTATTTTCTAAAAATCTCTAAATTTGAAGTATAGAATGATCTTTGCTCTGTCGTAACCGTATAAGCAAGTGGATTTCCGCTAGACCAATTTTTGGTGGATCTCTACTTCGTAAAGTAAACATTCAAGACAAATTTCAAGTCTAAATCTAATAGAGCAAAAACGAAGTTTTTACTATCAATACCCTCCGTAATTTTGTTGAGAGTCGTTCTCCAATATAACTTTTCTTAGTGGATTTCAATTTTACAAAAGGGAAATCCAAACCAAATTCCATTATTACAGTCCTTGTAATTCGAAAAAAATTAGTTTTTTTTTTGTCAATACGCCCCAGTAACCCCCTGCTCCCCAGGAGTTGTTTTCTGTAAAATACATTCTGAGTAGATCCCTATGCAACAAAAGAAACATGCTTAACAGATTTCAAGTATGTGGGTCTAACTATTCAAAAACAGGAATTTTTTTCTATAACTCCACTTGACCCCTCGCAACCCTCCTTGCGGTTGATTTTCCTTTTACTCTTTGTTAGAGGAATTCTTTTCCATGAAAGGAACATGCCTACCAATTTTCAAGCAGGTAGATCTAATAGTTTAACGGAAACAAGACTACGTCTAATAGTTTAAAATTAGGGGTAATTATCTATATGGCTCCTTGAGCCCCGCAACGCCACTTGGGGGTTGATTTTCACAAAACACATTATATAGGGGATCTTTAATACATGAAAGGATTCTGATTACCTTATTTCAAGATTGTACGTCCAGTAGTTTAAAAATGAAAATAATTAGCTATAACACGCCCCTTGGGGGTCGATTTTCACAAAACCCATTTTGTAGCGAATCTCTACCCTATGAGAGGAATCTGCTTACTAAGTTTCAAGACTGTACGTCTCATAGCTTAAAAATCAGAATTTATAACGCCCCTTAACCCTCCCCCCGCAACACCCCTTGGGGGTCAATTTTTCCAAAATCCATTTTGAAGCGGATATTTACTCCATGAAAGAAACATGCTTACGAATTTTCAAGCAGGTAAGTCAAGTAGTTTAAAAACGAAATTATTTATTTATTACGCCCCGCAACGCCACTTGGGGAGCTGTTTTCCTAAAACCCATCTTTTAGCTGATCTTTACTCTATGAAAGGAATCTATTTATCAAATTTAAAGTCGGTGCGTCTAATAGTTTAAAAATGGAATTAATTATCTGTAATGCCCCCTAAACCCCCGCAACGCCACTTGGGAGTCTATTTTCACCAAACTCATGCATGTTGTAGTGGATATCTACTCTATGAAGAGAATCTGCTTACCGAATTTCGAGATTGTACGTCGAGTAGTTTAAAAATGGAAACAATTATTTATTACGCCCCTTAACACCCCTTGCTGTTCGAATTTCGTAAAATCCATTCTTAGCTGATCTCTACTCCATGGAACATGTCTACCAAATTTCAAGTTTGTAGGTTGAATAGTTCCGGAGATATCATGATTAGTCGGTCAGTCAGTGAGTGAGTCCCTTTTCTCCTTTATATATATATATAGATTTCACTTTTCTGTATTAAATATTTGTACTTATAATTTTTGTTTTCATTTTGTTGGCAGTTAGTATGAAATTAAATAAGCTACTGAAATCTGTTTTATGCATATTATACGTATTAAAAGAATCAATGGTTTTTTATTCATTTGCATACACATCATACTCATTGAGTTCAAGTAAGTCCAGTATTGGAATAATACTTTAAGTGTCTGAAAATTATTTAAATTCAACATTTATTCTTTGTTTAATGTACATTAAGATCAGTTCATATATGGCAGCATAGTTATGTAATGCTACTATAGTGGAAAGAGCAGTGGAATAAATTTTGTGATCAAAAACTACATTATTAGTTTTTTAAAATATGATGTATATTTATTTTATGCACATATATTTTTGTTATTTTTAGCATATATATGTAATCATATTTTGATGTAACAAAGTTTTAGTTTTCTATTTTCGTTCATATTACTTAACATAATTTAAAAAGTGATTCTAGAAGAAGAATTCGTATCAATGTAGTTATGTGCATTATATTAAAAATATATATATTATATATCTTAAATATATATGTATACCTTAATTATATACTTTAAAACATTTATAACTTGTCTTATTTTCAGATGGAAATCAGTATTTCTATTTTCCTGAAGTGTTTTAAAATTATAAGTTTTATTCGTGTGTTTTTTTCCCTCTAGATAAAGTGAACTTTTTTGAAAATATTGTTGAAAATAAAATTAAGAGAATTTAGATGTAATTGAAAGATATTAGAAGAAGTTAAATTCAGCGCATTATTGATTACTATGACTCGGTATGCAAGTATTTAATAGTTATTATCTATTCATTTTTTAAACTGCCGCACTCCTGTAAGCAAATGCATCTTATAAGAAGTACAGATTGAACTATAACTTGATTGTTAATGTTATTTTTGCTTATAGATTGTATGTTATTTTTTTCATTTGGCTGATATAGCATTTTTTTAAAAAAGAATGAATTTGTTTTCTGTGTAACCAAATTTTTTTTAAACTTGTGTACAAAATAGTTTAATTTATGTAAAAGGCATTGTTATTTAGTTATTGAAAACAGTTTGATTGCCTTTTCCTAAGTATTATTAAGTTCACAAAGTATTTTTTATTGCAGCTAGCAAGGGAATTAATTGGTAATTAATAGTTTAAATATTTTTATCCCTTTCCTTCACCCCCTTCCATGCACTAGTTATCTCCAAGTAGATTTCTTTTAATTTCAAAGAAATGTAGTTTCAGAATAAATCCCCTTAAAATATTTATAATGTGTTTTTTTTTTTTGTAATTTTATTGCATTGTAAAATCTCTTAAAATATTTTATTATTAGTATAAATGGTAGGAATATTAAAAATTTTATATTTATTTTTTGTAGTATAAAATGTAAAAGAAAAAATTATGTTTGATATGTACTTGAAGAAAGACTGAAATTAATTTGTAATTTTAAACATCGATTTATTATAGCAAGGGAGATCACCTGTTGTATCAAAGAATGAAAGTTCTGAAAGTGTAGAAAGTTTGAAAAAAACAATTATGGAGTATGAAGAAAAAATCATTGGATTAGAGGCTGAAGTTTCAAAGGTTTGTTTTTATGTAATATTGAACCTTTAAGTTGAAAATATTGCATATGATTGTCTTACAAATACGATTTTTAATAATTCCTTTTATATATTTATGGGAGTTTATTATTACGACTGTCTTTGCAAAATGTACGAAAGTCGAAACTAAATGTGGAGCACATTTCAGACAGAAAAATGTCTAAATTTTCATAAAAATGAGAAATAATAATTCCTACTTCTGGGGTTTATATCATAGTGTTTTTTAAAGTTTAAAAATGTCATACATTCTTATTCTTTAATTTTAACACATAAAAGGATTCTCCTTTAGCATTGCAGTATAGAAGAAAAATGCGAAACACATTTTAAACAAGAAGCAATCGAACTAAGATAAAAATGTGTATGTGTTAAAATAGGCTTCTCTTTATAGAAGAACAAAGCCAGAATATAATATTAATGTTTCAGCTTTTTCATATCTGAAAAAAATTCCAAATTTGAATCCTAGTCTCTAAAATTAAACAGGAAAATAGCCATAAAATATTACAAGAGAGTATCATTAACCCTTTCACTGTGACTGTCATAAATATGTGCCATCATGAAACACTCGCAGTACCGAAACGACATGAATACATGATAGAGCTTTTTTCCTTCCAGGGCCGATCATCACAAATCCATGACCCTAGCTTAGAAGGTTTGGAAAACTCAATTTCTTTGGCAATAGATGGCATTACATGTCCATAAGATTTGAGATACGTGTAGATCTGACCTTCTACTCGAAATGAGAGAAATATTACTCGCATGTGGATTTTGATTTATAAATATTAGGGGAATTGAATGCTTTATGATTGATCTTGAATTAAGCTCATGGTTTTTGTATATAATAAGGATGATAGTTTTATTTATGCCAGAGCATTTGGGTCAGCAGTCTAGTTTTAAATAAATAATTAGATCTGGTAGGCAAAAAAAAAAATTCCTACATGGTCGGAGTATTTAAAATGTTTAACTGAACTTGAAATAGCAGAATGATGCAAAATTGATTCTGAATTTTAGACTCGAGAGTAGTGATTGTGAGAAACAATTTTTCTGACAAATGGTTGTTCTGTTGATTGTGAATTTAATGATAATGAAATTTCAGACATCTGTATGCTGATTACATTGAAATAAAATGCCCTTCTATATGGTCATCAACAATAGAAAATATAATTTTAGTTTTTTCACATTCCTGAAAAAAACCTCCAAAATGGTAAAGGGTTTATTACAAGTGTAAGAATTGTAGCACAGGACTCTATGTAGATTCCTGTTTTAAATTTTTCATACTAAGAAGAATGTTTAAGAGTCATTAAATGATAAATAAATACTGACATTAAAATGTTTAAAAAACTGTCCTCCAACAGAAAGTGACTTAAATAAAGTGTGTGAATACAAAATATATAAAGTATATACCTTTTGTATAATCTGCAGAGCAATGTTAAACAACGAGTTTGTGTTTCAGTAATTTTATGGATTTAGGTTTAACTACAATAAACCGTCCGGCCTGTGAGTAAAGCTCACGTAAGAAACCTCTGCCCCTAACTGTACACACGTATTTGCATTCTTTGTCCCAAAAGGGTTGATTAATTTCATTTTAAAAATAAACATTTATTCAGATTATTAAAATGAGCTTTTCAAATATATTTTATTAAGCTTTTTTTATAGTTCTAATTCTTTTTACTTATTTACTTTTTTCAATACTTTGATTTTCAGTGGGAACAACGTTATATTGCAGAAAGTACAATGAGACAAATTGCTGTTGATGCAGCTTCTGTGCCAAAGTATGTTAAAATTTTATTTTGAAATTAAGTTATCTGCATCACAAAAGTTTGCATGCAAATCTTCACTACCTCACTTTATTTTTGAAGTAAAATACTGAATAATAAACATCTAGCTTATAAATCTCATAAGCACAGAAATGTCATGTTTTTGTGTAGCAATATATTGAGCTTTAAATTCTTATTCATCAATGTGAATAAAGGATCAGCTCCTAGATTATTATTTTACCCATTCTCTTACAAACAAGCTAAGATTATAGTATTTGTATGTCTTGTGAATGAATGCCATTCTGGTTTATTAATTCAAAATATATGCATTTTTGAAATTTAATAAAATTTAAAAAATCACAGGTTATTGTACAAAATTAATCGATTTATCATACAAATGTATTATTTGTATAAAATGTGATGTTGTAAATATTTCAGTGATTTATATATGCACTATTCAACAAAAATGAGTTTTTACTTTTGTTTAAAAGAGATCCATTTGTATGTTAATTTAGGATTTGTTCCAGTATTAAAATTGCTCTGCTTATATCATATTAATTCAATTATTTAATGTTAAAGAATCTGAAATATTTTTTCTCTTTGTTCCTCAACTTTCATTATAAACTTTTTGAATTTTGTTACTGAGGATTGTATTTTTCCTACCAGTTTTCAGTATTCCACATCTTTTGCAAAATATTTGTTGCTGAGCTCTGTAGGGAAAACATGCATATGTGACTGGCATCTTTGACACAAAAGTTTTTTCATTTCACTTTTTTGAAATTCCACTGCTAATTTGAATTCATTTACTATCATTTTCTCAACATCTACTACTGTTAAATTATGTTGAATTCAATGATTAGACATATACATTTTAATTTTTAGAGAAATATTAAGTCAAAGAATACCTTAAATCGATATTTTTAAATTGTATATGTAATATCAAATTTTTAATTATTTGAATTTATAAATTATTTCAGAGATGCAAAAATTGCTGCTTTAGAAAAAACTTCCCAAGAAAGTGAAAAACTAATAGCCCAGGCTCGCACTGAAAAACTAAAGCATATGGATGAACTTTATGCTGCAAATAGAAAATGCACTGAACTTGAAAGCAGGTCCGTATTTAATTTTATAATTTTGTACTTTATTTAGAAAAATGACAGCTCAGTATTGTCCTTATTTGTAATTATTTTACGGTATTTTTATAAATCATAATTACTACATCTAATTTTTAAATGAATATTTTTCGTTTAATTATAATCTGACTTAAATGTCAGCAATATATGTATTTATGAGACTTCTGAAACTTCTATGTAATTATTGAAATAAAAACAAATAAAGTCAGGTATATTTAAATTGATTACAATACAGTTAAGCATTTTGTTAATCTATTTTAATCCAACTTTTTCATTGTAGGATTAAAGACTTTGAATCAAAATTAGCAGAAAAGGATGCGATGATCAAAGTCTTGCAACAACATTCTCAAGATAAGGATACAGTATTTCAGAACTGTGTTTTAGGTCGTCCACCAAGACATACTCGTGCCGCAAGTACTGTTGGGTTGACTACTAGTACCTGTCACACAACAACTACAACTGGTGTGTCTTCTCTGGGGAGGGTGTCTCCATCTCCTACAAACACCTTACATAGGAGAACTGGAAGTAAGTGCATAAGGCTGAATTTTAATAGCATGCATATTGGCAAATTTAAGACTTGCGTGAAGGTATTGATTCGGTAAAATTGATTATTTGATTGGATCCCCTTATTTAATACATCGTATTTTCCCTATTTACTAATTAAAAATTTTGAAGATTGTAAGAAAGTATAAAATTGTATAGATATATGGATCCATATTAAGGGAAAACAGAAATGCTCTCTGGATATGTGTAACATATATATAAGTGTATATATAATAAGATTGTTCTTCCACTTAAAATCTGTGGTGCTGGATAGTTGGAATTGTAAAAATTTAAATGGTACTGGGGAACCCTATAAGAGATTCATCACCTATAACTCTTCGTTGATTAAATTTCTCATCATAATTAAATCAAAACTGGTAATGTATAATTGATATAATAAATGAGTTGTAAATAATCAAAATTAGGTAAGGCATATCAAACTCTTTTAATCCTCCCTCTCCACTCCTTGTAGCCGCGACAGCCTGGTGGGCAAACTATTAGATCGTGGCTGACTTGTCATGAGTTCAAGCCCAGTACCACTAAAGACCCACCGTGTAGGGAAGCAATGCACGTTAAATTTGTTGAGAGCTCAAATGTCCTCCCGTTGGTGTGGTAGTTAGGAAAGGGGGTTCCAGCTCACAGGTGTCACTCGACCCTGTTTCAAAATTATGAGGTCCATTGCCAAAAGCGCCCTTGTGTAGCTGAACAGTGCGACGTTAACTTTCACCTCTTCGTTAAAGAGGATAATTTCATTTGATTTATGTACTTGTAGTGTGCTGCTTATTAGGCTGCTGTTTCAAATGAGAAAATCAGATTATTAAAATAAATTTTGTTAAATTAATAAAATTTAAATTATATATTTCAATTCAGGATCTATTAAGTGTATATATTTTTAAAATATGGTTTGAATAAGAAATAAAAAGCTTGTGTATCTTAAACTTCCTTTAAATCTAAAAATCCTATTTTTAAAAATGTTTTTTCCTCTTTCAACACTTAAAAATATAATACTTACTCAATGGGCGTAAGTATATATTTTGTTCCATTTTTATACCATTTAGTTTTAATATGTTTAAAAGCATTTTGCTTCATGAATTAAATGTGTATTGATATATTTAGGTGCTTCTGGAAGTCTTCTTAGTATATCCAGTGACTCCTCTAGTACTGCTCTACCATCACAATCTTCTCCTGTAACAGAATCTGTTACAGCAGCCAAGAAGAGCCTTGATGAACAATTAAAAGAGCTGGACTCTCGTCTCTCCAGTAAGGTAAATTTTATTTTAGCATGTTACATTACTAATCTTTCTAACAAATTCAACTTTTAATAATAGAGTAAAAACTTAAAGCTCTAAAATTATGATAAAGTTGGCATGAAAAATACATCATAGATTTTTTTTAAAAATAGCATAGTGTTCTAATCCATTATTATTGCCCCTCTCCCATAAATGTTATCAAATTAGGTAATAACATTTTTTTGTTATTTTTAGTTGTCTGACTTTTTGTAAAGTTTGCATGAATTTTCTCAAAAAAGAAGTTACAGTAATTTTTTTTTAGTGTTGTTTAATTTAATGTTTTAACAATCGTTTTCTAATTAATATTTGAATAAAATAAACATTTTAACTTTCCCCCATCCCTTTTTAACAACGGCTTACCCTAGTCTTGTTAATTTTATTTTTCTTTTTAAAAATTTATATATAAGAATTCTAATGTTTGTAAGCAAAAAACAGGATGCCAAATTTTTCCTATGCTGAATTGTATTCAGCAATCGTCTCCTTTCATGCTATGGGTTGTAAAAAATTTTGATACAAATATTATAGAAGTACCATGTTATGAATCTTATAATATTTATTAAGATTTATCACAAATAGGAAAAAAACTGCTTTTTCTCAAATCTCTTTAAGAATTAATTAAATGAATTAATATTTTTATAAATTTTTATATACTTGGAATGTTTATTGCTTGAAGAAAATTGCTGAAAAGAAACAAATATTGGTATTCCAAAATTTTTTAAATATATTTTTAAAATTTAATTTGAATCAGATAACAGAATATAATTGAAATAAAATTTCTGTAGTGGTACTTTCAAGCATCCAAATGTAATATCCTATGTTATTTTAAATATTTGGTTGTTTGATTTGATGAGTGTTAAACTGTTTTTACTTTTTGAATAAAACAATTGATTTCTTAAAATTTTGAATTAAGTTGGAGTTTTAGTATTTTATTCAGAAAAAATTGTTAAATATTTCTGTAATGGGTGGAAACATATTTAGAATAAGTTTTTCTTTTTAATCTTGTAGTATGTAAATTTTAGTGTAGTAATATCATTTCATGATTGTTAAAAATTATATGAATGGTAGGAAGAGTTTAACGTCATTTTGTTTGTATTTTACAGGACTCGATCATAAGCGCTCTACGAGCAGAGAAAGAAAGGCATCCAAGTCACTTCTGGAGAGTATGAAAGAAATGATATGTAATTAGAGCATCCTAGTCATTGGTTAGGAAACAAATCCTTTTCAATTTTATCTTAAGGAATTGTTATTTTAGTGCCTTGTTAAAGCTGCTGGATCAGCTGAACAAATTGATCTTGTATTTTTTAAGTTTTGTTGTTATTGTTCTGTAAAATGGTTATACCCATTTTCTTTGTTAAGCATATCCTTGAAAACGTTAATTTGTTTAATCCCATCATAATGCTGGATTGTTTATTATTCCCTTCGATTGCCCTTCTTTTCTCCTTTAATTTCGCAGCTGGCTTATGTCAAATTACCTATTTTATATCGAGCATCCCGGTGATTAAAAATGAATTAAATGTCCTGCAGGTCTTGACATTAAATTCTTCTAAGTTATATTTTAAGAACCAGGTAAATTCTGCTTTTTTATCTTGGTTAAATTAGATTTGTAGATACTTTCTCTCCTTAATGCTTTTTATACATTTTATATAAACTGGTAACATTGCTGCTTACTTTTTGAAAAATCACTTTGTATATAATCAAATAATGTGCCACATTTCAGAAAATAAAGACATTTTATTTGAAACGCATTTGTGTGTGTGTGTTCTTTTTTTTCCAAGAAATATGTAAATTATGCTTATTTTTTAACTCTTTTTATATGTATCTGAAATTCATAATATTTTTAGAATGGGTAAAATTTCAATACATGGAAAAAGGAAGCATAAAAAGTCATTGTATTTTTTTTAAATAAATATATATTTACTTCCGTCTATTTTTGTTTGCTTCCCTATTTTGCCAGCATTGTCTCCTTTATTCAGTCTTGATAGTCCTTTGAAATTATATTCCAATTTGCTTTCAGTTAAGTATAGCTATTTAAATTTTTTTGATTTAGGGAAATGCAAAAGGAACAAAATTATTAACTATAACATTTTAATGAATACTTTTAGCTCAAAAACTGGCAAGTATAATCCATAATGACTGAGTCATTTATTACAATAAGTTCTTATCTTGATATCCTGAAAAGATTTGGAATAGTACATGTTTAGTTCCAAAGTTTAATCTCTTGAAGCATTTTTGTGTTGTTCATTAATCTATTTGTAAACCTGTTTTTTTTTCATTTATAAAATTAAAATTTTGTCCTTTTTTTATAAAATATAGCCATTTTCAGACATTTAATTTCTAGTAGGATGTTTGGTGGGAAAATTAGATTTTTTTTTTGTCCCTTTATTGAATATTACATTGAGAGATAAATTAAATCAAAACTAAGTTCTGTACAGTTAAATTTTTAAACAATAGATATTTCACAATCTGAACGAGATCAGTGCTAACTTGCTTTAATGGGAGAATTTATTGATTGGTTGATCAGATGAAAACATCCAAAATGAAGGGGGGGAAAATTAGCAGTTTTATTTTTTTGATATATAGTAGATATATAATCATTCTGCTTCAGTTGTAAATGTTGAGTTATTTTTTGTGAAGTTTTTAACAATTATACATGAAACAACTGATTTACAATGGCTTATTTGCATGGGTGTTCTAAAACTTGACGTTAAGCGGGCCCGTAATGAAAGATGGGACCATATCTGTTATGGGAAAAATAAAAATCCTCCTGCACTTACCTAAGTGATGTTGAATATATTTTTGAAAATGTGATAAAAGGCCAATCTTCATCACATCATTAGCTACTGTGACCACAAATTTTAGGAGGATTTTTTCACTTACGTCATCTTACATAGCCAAACTATTAGTCACAAGAGGGTTTGCTGATTTAGTTAAGATTTACCTCATTTGTGCGAGGTTTGAGAAAGATTCCACCTAAATTTGACTCTCCATAAAAAGAAAACTATTGTACATAACCCCACGCAGATTTCTCAAAAGTTGGCACATTTAATTAAGATTCCAAAATGGTACAACACTTCTTCCCTATACATAACTATCATACAGAATTTTTTATTTGCAGAACATCTTCATTTTAAAATCACCTCTGTTTATACCTTCCATCACATCATTTGGTACAGAGATCATAAAATACATTTTCACATGATTTTTTCACTGTGATCTTTCAAAGCCATGCTACTAATCACAATCACTAATAAAGCAAAACCTTTGGTGGCTTTGTTAGTTATTGCAGTTTGAGAAGATGATGTTGCCTAACTTTGACGCTTTTTAAAAAGAAAAATATTGCTTACTACTCTTAGCAAGTTTTTCCAAATATGACCTATTTATGACTATTTCAAAATGATACAACACTTGCTACATTTCCATCCATAACACAACCATTGCCATTCTTTTTCTTTTACAAAATTATTTCATTTTAAATAACAATCTTAAGTGTGTGACTTAAATCAATCAACAAATTTTTTTAAAAAGGTATTTTTGTAATACTTGTATACATTTTTGTAATGCATTTTGGTATATTGCTGTATCTAAATGACCCAAGTTAACTATTTATTAGGTAAGAGTGTTAGTTTAAATAAAAAATGGAGAAAATAGCTCTCAATCTGCACTTCTTAATGCCATCCACAGCTCAGATAAAACCATTTATCAAGATGAAGATATGTGGCTCTAACATTGTTAAATAGCTAATACCATTTAGTAGGGAAAGGGGACATGTATCATTCTCAACTTGGCCCTCAATAAGATCAAGATCCAAATTATTTCGTTGAATGCAATTTCCGGTCATATTCTCCAAAAAACTGGGAATTTCAAATTATGGCAAGAATGCATTATCATGTAATGACCGTCGTCCAGTTAGACCTTAGCCTACAACACTCACTACTCATTTAATCGAAAGACGGCATTCAGTTTGAACCGAGATTTTTGATTTTGTGAGTCATGCACATTTATTTGTTACGAGTTACCATTTCAAGTATTTGACATATTATAGACTGTCTACTTTTAAGAGTCACTGGTGGGGCCCACTTCTTCACACAGGTCCAGGGCCTCGGAAAAATCTCAAGGCATCAAGATCTCTCTGTATTTATATATCGTTTGTTTCTTTTTACCTCTGCACAGATAAATTTCTAAAATATATTTTCTATATACCACAACCTTTGCTAGGAATAGTGAACCAGAAATATATATATATATATTTTATATTCTTAAATGATGTTGATGATAAAATTAAGAATTGTTTCATATTATTGTTCATGAAATTTATGAAGACAGATATCAGTGCATAGTAAACATAACATTTATGAAATATGTTTGGAAATACTATAATATGTAAAATGTATTGCAAATTAGACAGAGGAAGATGACCGATTAAGAGATCGAATTGATGAATTAGGTGGCAAGTATATTTATCATGGCCTGGTAAAGAGTTAAATAATAATTTTTTTCAATAGAAAATAGTAACTAATCCCTTTGAATTATTTCATTGTTTGGTAAGGACAATCAAAAGTATATCTTTGAAAGCTTGAGCTTGTTTTTTGTCTTTTTGTGATTGAAATTCTAAATTAATTTTTGATAATATCGAGAAGCCTTTTCTATACTTGGGATGGTAACAATGAACTTTGCCGTAAACCAAAAACATCAGAGACTGGTGAATAAACACTTCCTACATGCAGTTGTAGATTTTACTATTGTTTCTTCAGATGTACCGAATTACCTCGATTGAAGTTGAAAGATAATTCCCTGATCAAATCTTTCCGATTTCCAGATTCTTTTAGTCATAATTTGGTATAAAAAAAATTATAATTTTTTTTTAAAGAAAAAAAAATTTCTCATTCGGAGTTTTAAGAATAGAGACATGGGCCCTTTTATAGTAGCGTAGCTAGGTATCCGAAGGCCCTGGTGCAAAAAATAAATGAGGGCCCTGTTTTGGTTGGGTTTATCAAGTTGAAAAGTGAAATATATGAGTATTTTAACATCAGCTCTTCATAGTGCTTGTGTGTGTGTGGCAGAACATAGTAAAGGTATATACTACTGATACTGGGCTCCAGCAGCGCAATATACGACCCCTGTTATTTCGTGATTTTTACACTTTTCCCTGTTGACCGGATGTCAACACCAGGCACCCTTGGGGTTATTACACCCATAAAGTACGTTAAGGGTATTACTACGCGCTGTGTCTCCTACAATTAGAAAGTTAAAAAATTCAGAAATGAAGTTTCCGCGCATTGTGATATTGATGCGATGCGGCGGAGTTTATAAGGAGTGGCACTCGAAAACCAAGCAAAATTGGAAGTTGTTTCTCACCCCCAATGTTGCTGAATTTTTAAGATGAAAGGGCTCGTTTAGCGACCCATGGAGGAACCGTTTAACTCCCCCTTATCTTTCAGATAAGTGGTTATTTTTTGTATTCATTTTGTGCCAACTTTAATTGTTTAAATAAACGTAAATTATGTAAGCTAAATCTAGAAATTTCATTTTTTCATTCAGTGAATTCGTAAATTATTAATACAGCGCAAGAGAGTAATCTAGGAAGTTAATCTTAAATTAAGCATGATGCAAACTTTACGAATCTGGGTTAGTAATTAAATATAGCGTTGCATCACTACTTACAAGTATGTGCATGAGTTTTCTTGTGAGAGCTTTGGTGATCGCCACTGGCGTAGCTAGTCTTAAGTGGGCCCTGTACCAAAATTTCTTGGGAGTCCCTTTTTAGGCCCCTTTAAAATTTCATGATATTTAGTGTACCTATGTTGGGGCCCCATACGGCGGTAGCTATGCCCTTGGTGATCGCCCATGTTCGATTTGACACTACGACATACACAGAGACCTTTTTCAGAACGGTTGTGAAGAGCTTAGGAACTGCGGGAACCGAAAAACGATAAGTAACGTAATAGATTGTAAAAAAATTAGACAGTAACGAACAAGATAACAAATAATAACACAGATGTTAGGAAATAAAACGATGTAGATAAAGAATAAAAGGTTTATTATATTTATGAAGGTTGTACTTACTTATTAAAAACAAATTAACAATTTGGTTTACGATGTTTTCCTAGCTTTAGTTTTCGCAAATTTCTATTATAAATTCAAAGTTGGTCCGACTTTATTTTCAATTTCTATTAGTGGTAATCTCGGAGTCGAGATTGACCCATATCCTTTTCTTGAATAATTTTTAATTTTCTAAATGATCTTTTAGCTGCTTCAGAATTAATAGGAATTGTATAGGACAGGGATGGCGAACCAATGGCACGCGACACAATATTTTGGGCATGCCACCGATCAAAACGGTTTACATCTTAGTTCAGAACAACAATGTTTACAATGAAGTGTTACGATCAAACGTGAGTAATAGCCAATGATGCGAAGTATGTCTACGCCAGGGTTTCTCAAACTGTGTGGCGCGCCCCCCTGGCGAGCGTGATAACCTACAAGGGGAGCACAAGCCTATCGAAAATAAAAGATTTAAAAAAAATAATTGGATTAAAGTAAAGCAAAATATACTTTCTGACATAATAAAAAATACACATTTGCAATGATGTAATTTATGTATAACATCAGGCGATATTACATCATCAAAAATAAAAGCTTCAATCTTTGATCCTATAAACCAAATAGAAAAACATTTTGTTTGAATCGCTGTAATTCGACAATGAGAGATTTTTTTTATTACGTTTCATTTTAAAGCTAAAATACAACTCTTTATGAGAAAAAACATAACCCAGATCCAAAATCAAAAAACTTTTAGGAAGATAAAAAATTTACCACTGTTATTATTATTGATATACTGCACATTAGCTGTAGGAAGAAAAGGAAGAATTGCATTCACTTTTCACCCGAGATCAAGCAAGGGAAGAACCTGCTGAAATAATGCACATTACTCATGATAGCGAAAGTTAATTTGAGAAAAGCGATTAACATGAAACGAAAGGTAAATTTTCAAATGCTTTCTAAAGAACTTCATCAACTAAAATATGAAGTCATAAGTGACCACAAGACATACTGTACTCTGTCAAAAAGATACAAGCAAGAAAAGTTCATCATGCTATTTGTCTACGATCAAAGGACAGTAAAACTACAATAACTTGAACAAAATATTACAGTTTTGCCTGCAAATTACATTCCAGTAATATTAGTGAAAAGTGTCTGTGATTTGCGTCCTGTATTAAGGTCATGCACATTTGAACCATTTAAGTTCAGTTTTATTGGATTTTTTTCTCAAATTATCAAAAAAAAATTGAAAAGTCCTTGAATGTAGGTAAGTTGGAATTACGATTTTTATCACGTACACTAAAAATAATTATTACAAAAAAAAAGGATTGTGGTGTGACTGAGTCACCTCGCACGGTCATTAACGTTAGTATCGAGTGCGCGCCTGCTCCCGGGTTAAGACATTTTGAAATTTTCTTGCTTTAAATATAAAAAATAACTCAATTATTCTTAATCGGAACTTCATGTTATTTTTCATTATTTAACAATAATTCTAAATGCTAATTCTGTGAGGCTTAAAATAACAGCTCTCTTAAAACTATTTACAGTATGACCATTCATTTAAAAAATCATTTTTTATATTTTTGTATACATTGTCGTGCATTTGTTTTATATAATATAACCAATTTCAGGGTGCCTTTGTTATCGCTGAGGCATTACCACTGACAAATATTTTTTTGCTGTTGTAAAGATTATGCAAGAACGTCTATTTATCATCTCTTGAAAGAGATCTTCAAGTAAAAGGATCATTGAACGATTCCTGTTTATTGGTATTTTAAAAGCTTTTATTTAACTTACAATGTATGTAATTTGTTCGGGTGGAATCTTGCAACTCAATTTTGAAGCTGATATCTTCAACTCATTGAGCTGAAATTTTGTATGCACGTTTAATTTGGATGACAATGCATGTTTTGACCATTTATATTCCGATATTGCAATTAATTAAAATGATATTAATTAAAAACGTTAAACTAGTTTTGGGCGCCAACTTCGATATATCTGCATTGTTGTAATTATGTTATTATTACAACAATGACAAAAGTTGGCATCGAAAATCGGTTTTCAGCCAAACTAAAATTTCATAGCGTTGCGCTATTAACTGTATTAATTAACTTTGTCTAAAAAATAATTACATTCCTACAACGTAAAAATAATCTAATTTCTACAACGTATGCAATTTTTTTACAAATTTCTATCTTTTCTTGGATTTAAATTGAAAACAAAAAAAAAGTAGAGCTATTTTTCAAGTAGATTGGTACATTGTATACCTTTCTCAACGCTGCCAAGTTAAACTGAGATGGAGTATTGTAGAAATTCTTTAGAAAACTTATCTAACTTAATC